>CAIGRB010136732.1:61349-71731 GCA_903798255.1 Fraxinus quadrangulata
GACTTAGGCACAAGTCCATATTGATCTTCACGATCCTTCCCAATTTCGACAACATGGACTCGTCACTGAGTACTGCATCAGCGGCGGCAACGGGCGGTGGGAATGGCGTAATCATTCCACAGTCCAACGACCCATCCCCCATGGAATCGTCAGCCACCGCCGCCGCAACTCCGACGGACGATTCAAAACAAAACTTAACCCTAGTTATTAATTCAATCCAGAAAACATTAGGCATCCTCCACCAGCTCTACCTTACCGTCTCCTCTTACAACGTGGCATCCCAATTACCCCTTCTCCAGCGCATGTAATAAGCTAACTAATTTATTTCATCAATTACTATTTTTTCCTTTTTTAACCGAGTAAGTCCATTTTTCTTTTTCTTCTTTTGTTTTAATTTAAAATTAGATCTTCTTTGTTGGAATAAATAGGAATACTTTAGTGTTGGAACTGGATAATATGACGAAATTGGCGGAGAACTGTAATATTCAGGTGCCCATGGAGGTTCTTAAGTAAGTTTTTCTTTATTAAAAATGTTCTTTAGACTGGTGAATTACTAGGATCTATTCGGTTTTATTGGTTCAATAATAAATATGCATTCTTTATTCTGTCTGTAGTTTGATAGATGATGGGAAGAATCCAGATGAATTTACGCGGGATGTGTTGAATAGTTGCATTGCCAAAAACCAGATTACTAAAGGCAAAACAGACACCTTCAAGGTTGGTCTTTTTCTTTAAAACCGTGCACGTGGTTTATATGTGAAGTGGTTTATTTTCTCATTTTGAATTAGTTTTATGGCTGATTGCAACCTGTATTTTGCTTAGGTAAAAGTTCCTTTCATTTGAGTTTTTTGTAGTATTTACCTGCAACTGATGTATGTGGCTCATTATGTATCGAACTCGAGTGCATGTGTGCATTTTCTCAAGTAATTTTGCTCCTGTTCCCCGTTAAATCAAATATATTCTGGAGCAACAAAGAATGATTTTTACATCTAATCCAAAAAAAAAAATGGGTAGGCAGAGCTCTGGTTAAAGCTTGGGAATGTACAGAACTATCTCTATACAAACAAACCTACTTGCTGAAGCTGAAGCAAAGAGACCTGAAAATACTGTGTGGAAACTGCAAGAAGTATATGTAACGGTGGCAAAGAGTTCTAGTAAAGTTCAAATCGGACATTGTACTTCAAAAGAAAGCTCAATAGTAAAAGTTAAAGCCTTAAATCAAAATTTGAACAATCATACTTGTCCAATCTGTTTGCATGAAATTAGGGAGTTGGACTATCTAATTTGGAGAATGATGTAGGATCTATTAGATGCATTCAACGTATAACGAATTTATGTTGCAATATAGATTGAAGTAACCAAATTTGATGTAGGATCAATGGATGTGCCCTCATAGTTAATAATAAATAGCACACAGCAAGAAGAAGGCAGCAGTAGTCCAGCAGAGAACTTGTAAAGCAGAAGAAGAAGCGGAGGAGAAACAGATGGCAGCAAGGGGGAAGAAGAAGCAGGGAAGGGGAGAAAAACGTTTGTGGCCATCAATAATTTTATTCATTCCTCAACTGTTCCAACTACTATAAAAAAATTCAATAAATAGTAAAAACCTAACCTACTAATGACGGGTTTAGGTCAACCTACTACTACTACAAGCCCAATTAAAATTAATGAAACATAAATAAGGATAGCCCAAAAGTAGGAGCCCAAAGTATGTGATGTCCTCATCAGGGAGACCATAATTAATTTGTCAGTTTCCCTTCTAATGAAGAAGAGATTCCTATCAAGGACCGCTACTGTCTGACCTCTAGTTGGAGGTGAATGACACCATATTTCCATTTCTCTATACCAAGATCAACATTCTGTTGCCAAACGTAAATTCAAAATCGTTTTTAGAAATTAACATAAGGAATAAAACTGCAAATTAGGTGAACAAAGAAAGAATAAAATACAGAATGGAGTCTTTACAGAATGGAGTCTTTTGAAGTTGGCTGAGTTTATTGCATTGGCTTCCTTTAAACCTTTTACAGTTTTACATTTCTGTACAGCTGAATGAATACCTTATTGGTTGATGTTCATAAATTATTGCCAACCATTTGAATATTCAATCACCTTTTTATCTAATGAAAAAAAGGATAAAATGGTCCACGTCTTATTGAGCCTGAGCGCCATTATCCATACCCTTTACTTGTTTTTGCTATCCTAGCAAGTTTTGTGAACATATTTGTCCTTGCCATTTGCACATAAAAGTCACTTAACAACTTCTCGTGTTCTAAACTTTTACCTTCTATTGTTGTTTTCTTTCCTAATTGTATAATTTGGGGTTCAAAATCCGTTCATTCTCATCTGTTTCTAAAATCTTAATTTTGTTATACCCTGATGAGCTGATGATGCAATTCTTTGACAGGCAACCAAATTCATAGGTATTAAGGCCTAAGTGATTCCTTTGATACCTTGATCAGAAGTTCAAAATTAATTTTTTTGCCCACAATTGTTGATTGCCATACCATGAAGCTTGTAATTGGAAATAGTCTGTGTCTTACAAGCAAAATTGCACTAATCACCATTTGTTAATCATTGAATTTGTCCTACTAATTACTGTTAGAAAATAGCCATATTAATAATAAAACTTGCCATGATAGAAAATCCTTGAGATCCCCTGTAATTCCCTTAGGCTTTTTATAGTCTTATAAATGCTAGTATGCTACTATGAATTTCCATTATAGCTTATGACATCTTTAACGGATTCATTTTCTGAACATGGCCATTTATAAGAAAGGTTCTAACTGTGTTTGATGCGAGCTAAAGTGAAATAACTGTTATTTCTTTTATGATGCAGAGCTTGAGAAGGCATCTGCTCGAAGAACTGGAACAGACATTTCCTGATGAAGTTGAAGCATATAGGGATATACGTGCGGCTTCTGCAGCTGTGAGTTAAATTTGAATCTCTTTTTGGTAACATATTACTCATGGGAAACAATGAAATTCTTACTTCATGATATATTTTTTACTTTTGAATTTTAACTTTCCCTTGTTTCTAATGGGATTTATTGCTTCAAGAATAACTCATGATTTTGTTCTAATACAATATTCGGGTTTTGATCACTTCACGTGGTTCTTATTAGCTATACTGTTTCATCGTCATAATATCACGTGTTAGCTTAGACGAGGAAAGGGAATACGAGGAAGTCATAATTCCTGAAAAATTCTTGACAAACAATTTATGCACTTTTGACCATTAGGAGTAATATGTGCACAAGTTTTAGGCCGTGCTGCCGGGGAGTGGGACTTGATGTGCTTGTCTCTTGAAAAAATGCGTCAGCATGTTTGCAAGTCAATTCTTATTACGATTGATAAATACAAAGTTCAATAAATGGTAGTAAACTGAAAATATCAGCCTTCATACATCTCTTGTTTGCATCCAATTGGACACTCTATTATCTGCTTGCCACAGTCATGTATTCAGTTGTAAATATATCTGAAGCGAATGTATTCTTTGATGCCGGTTTTGATTTATCACATCACAGATATAATGTTTTCACAGATATAATGTTTGGTGGTAATGAAATAAATGATGGATATAAAATGCTATAATCTTTGTGTGGCTGTGAATTTTATGTACATAGCATCACATATTTGCTTGAAATGGAAAAATATAGTATTAGGTCTAAGTACCCAACATTTTTTAATGTGTTGTAAGTGATGTGATAAGTAAATTGACTCCAGCAACCATATCAACCAGTGGAAGAATCTTATATTTGCGTTACCTGTAGAATAGTCTCATAGATTTTAAATGGAAAAGGGTATTGCACTCTACCCCAACAAAGAAAAAAAGGTGAAAAGGAAAAGAATGAGCACTTAAACCGTAAGGTAGAGAAGATACACAACTTCTGGAAGTGGGATAAAGTGGACCGAGTAGCAAAAAATGTGTGATTGGCTAATGGGGTTCGGCTGGTTTATAACATAAGAACTGTTGGCTTAGCTGGCTATATATGTTTGACAACCTACTTTGTTTATTTCATATTCTTAAGCACAATAGGGTTTTCTATGTAAATTAATAGATCTTTCTAACAAGCACTAAACAAATTGAGTTTGTTTCACTCATATTTTTTTTTCCTTGTAATGTTATATTGCAGTTGGAAACACTTTTTTAATTTGACGTTGTAAGCCTTTAACCTTTTTTGTCTAATGCAGGAGACAAAACGGTTTGCACAAGCACAAAGCACGTTACCAAATGGTGACGTGAAGGTGAAAACTGAGATTTGAGAACCATGGTGTTGAGGAACTGGGTTAATTCAGTCAACGTGTTTAATGTTCGTAACATGAGGCTTGTATAATAGTTTGCTTTTATTTGGTTTTTGACGATATATTTTAAGAATGTTGCTTTGCATGAACTGTGAAACTTGGAACTATCGATGTCAACCTTAAGTCGAAAGTTAATTTTTATATATCATTCAGACATTGGCATTGAGTGTTGTACATAAATGACATGGGCGTATGAATGTGCCTTGAAATAGCTAAGGATGCCAATTAATTGTTAGGTAAACCACCATTAACCATATAGAGCTATTCAATTAAACTATTTTAGCTGGTTTGTAGCTCAACTTCCTGCCCACAAACCTTGACCAATCTTCCCTACTTGGTGTATAAATCTGCACCCCAAATTCTACCCACAAAACAATCAAAATTCAAGCTAAAAATGGCTAGCAAGAAATCACAAGCAGATGAACGTGCCGGAGCAGAAATTGTGCGTGGAGGTGAAGAATGCTACCAACACTCTATTGAGCAACTAGAAGAGCTGGGATTTCCCAGAGGTGTACTTCCTCTCAAGGACCTTGTAGAATGCGGACGAGTTCGTGAGACGGGGTTTGTTTGGATGAAACAGAAGGCTCCCTATGAGCATTTCTTTGTTGGGAGTAACACACTTGTTAGGTATGCCAATGAGGTTACTGCATACGTGGAGAAAGGCAGAATGAAGAAAATGACTGGTATAAAGAGCAAACAGTTGCTTTTGTGGGTGCCAATAGTCGAAATGAGTATTGAAGAATCTGATGCTAACAAAATTTATTTCAAGACTCCTATGGGGATTGGTCGGTCATTTCCTGTAACTGCTTTTATGAGTCCAGATGAACAGAAAGTTTATCTGGAGAATGTCAAAGAGCCATGATGAATTAAAGGGCTCATGAATTTACACGTTGTTACACTTTTTCTGCACTTCCATATGTTACTGTTGATTGTTGTTATTGGTTGTACTTTCAGAGCTTGTTTGATCTCTTTTTTTAAAATATATTTCTCTCTCTTATTTTTAACCACATATTTTTTAATAAAATAATATTGTACGTAACCAAAAAACTTTCCGCTTCGTTAATCTATTATTCAAAAATACATTCTACTCGAGAAAATATGACTCAAACATGTCCTTAATTGAGTCTTGATGCATTTTTTAAATATATTTATTCTAGGTACTCTATTGTACTTATTTACCATGCACAAGAAGTCACATTAGAGTCCTATGGAATAGGATCTAGGTTAAGTACATTGAATAGATGAGAACGAGTATCACAATTAGATCTTTTTTTATCTTCATTTTTTTAAAAATATATTTTTCTTTCTTCTTTTCAACCACACATTTTTAATAAAATAATATTATATGCAATCTAAATTTTTTTTTTCGTTTTTAACCACACATTTTCATCAATTTACTACTCTAAAATATATTTTACTCAAAAAATTGGGTCAAACATGCCTTTAAATGGCTAAATTGCACCCGCCTACTGTACTCCACTGCTGCACCCCTGTCCTGCGAGTCCCACACCCCTCACCCCTGCAAAATCCATCACTCGCATGTGGATGAAAGTAATTATTTTCGTGTTGGAGAATTTGATAGATGCTTAACAATTTAGGGGGGTCTGTGCAAAAATTCTGAGTAAGCATTTTCAACAATGAAAAAGAAAATTATTTGAGGATCTTACGCCTTGCCTCGCTCAAGAGGTGAGTCGCTTCTTCGTTCCAATAATTCCCTCGTGATTGCAACATATCATTCCATTTTCAGATCCTTTAATGTCATTTCAGTTTCCTTTTATAAAAGTCAACTTTATGTACTCAACTTTGGTGATCTTGGGATGTTAATTAATTGTTAGGTGCACCAATTCAATTATTGTTATAGCTTGGGAACTAACCTAACCCAGTCTTCACAGCTTGCTGTATACACACCCATGTATTGCAATAAAATAATGTAGTAGTGATTCCATTCTCACATAGACGGATGCTAAATACCAGTGAAACTGAATAACGTTCTCAAAATTAAGGAATCAATATATGCTATTCCTCACAATTAGTAATGATCACCAGTCTCTAGGTGATCTTAATTCATTTTCTATTTTTATAAAATGCATTGTGACTTTATTAGAGGATTAAAGGTCGTAGTCACCGAAACGGGTGATTATCATAGATGAACAGCATCACTTTTGGTATACCATAGGTCACTTCACATAATAAAGAAGAAAGAAATGAATTAATTGGATGCCTGTCTGAATTAAATACAACATTTGATGTGTTGGACCATACATTTCACTAAGAACACATATTCTTGGTTTTTTTTTAGACATAATTGTGCTATATAGTATTATTCTTTGACGAACGAAACGGTGGATAAAGCTAGACGGGCGAGGTCTAAATTTTTTTTCATTTCAACAATGAAGAAACCTAAATTCAAGGTTGTCTTATGTTTATTTGTGTTTGTCAATGGTAAATGCGACTGACATCAAATGTTAGGCTCTGTGTATGATTTTCTACTTTGTTTCCTTATGCAAAGAATCTTTTCTTGAAAAGTAAACAATCCCTACACTTTGGGTTATGGAAAAGTTCCCTCCCTCCTTTCCACTTTTCAACCACTCCATTCTCGAGTTGATTAGAGCATCCAAACAAAATTGAATAATTTAATAAGTGGTTTAATATCAGGGAAATAGGCAAATAAGTGCAATTTATACATTGCACCTAGTGCACTTAGCATTTCTCGTATTAATAATTAATAGTAAAATTGAAGAACAATACTTTATAACGTAGACGACAACACCGTTTACTTTGATCAAATAAAGCATGGAGAATTGGACCAAAATAATTGCAACTTTTAGCAAGAAAAGGTACACACACGACACCGACTTTAAAGATTGAAGAAAACAAGGAAAAAGGAGTTGTGAGAGAGATAATCAAGGAAATTTTTTGGGTTTTTTTAGGTCAAATAGTGTAATTCGGGGACATGAAGTCAAAAAAGTAGTTGTAAATTCCTGTTTTGCACAAATATCAAGAATTCATACTGTTATTTACGTGGAATCAATCTTTAATCAAACGCCAATGAATTGAAATTCCGGTTCATGGCCAGTTAGCTTGGAATTAAAATTCCGGTTAATGGCCGGTTAAAATCGAGCTCAAGCCTGCACCCATGAGTCCGAGCCCTTCAACCACCTCGAGTCCATTGCCATTTCTAACTAAAATACTTTGGTAAATGGGTTGATGGAAAAAAACATAACCCTATTTATGATATGAAAAAGCATTACACCTTTAAGAAGTTGAAGAATCGTTTCACTCGAGAACTTTCATAATAATTTGAAACTTTATGATGTACACGTAGGTAATATATGCCTAGCTAGGTACAGCATGTTATTCAACTGCCTAAGCTAAATTTGAATTTAGGCCAAGTTGCTAGCAACAATTCAAAAAATTGTTAACCTGCCTAATTTAAATTTGAATTTTGGGCAAGAAGCCAGCAATGGAGACTTTGGAACTTGCTTTTCATGCACAACTAATTGCAATGTCTTTTCCAATAAGATCAAATAACTCTTTTTCTTATAGCATCCAAAGTCATGCCTATCTTATCAATTCCCAAATTTCGAGATGAATATGGATAAATAAATAAATAAATAAATAAATAAACAAACAGTGCTAAAAAGTTAATACCTTTATATATGGAGAAACTAGTAATTCACACTACTCTTAGTAGGAAATATGGTAGGGTTGACGAAAGTAACCCTCAAAGACGAGTCTCGTTCTAAACATGTATCACTTTAAATGAAAAGTTGGGTGTTTTGCAATCCAATTAAGGACTTGTATGCCTATTTCGTAAAGGTTGAGGACATTTTCCTTTAAAACATACTATTTTCCTTCCATTTGGATTCGTAATTTCCAAGCAAATTATTGTCCGAACTATAAGGAAAGGTTGATGACTAACTTTTTATTTGAACTATACATTACGAGCATTTTCAAAAGATTCTCTATTTATAAGGACATTTGATGCATTACAGAGATCGTCTTTGAATTTAGAATGTAAATTTTTATATGCTCTCCATCTATGCTTTCAATTTTGGCTCTCTTTTTTTTATTTTTTTCAATGAACATTTATTGATTTCTCCGCAGCTCTTATTTGACATAATTTTTTAAATATATTAATGGCTAATCATTTCAAATGTGATTTGAATAATTTAAATGGTAAAGTATTGAAATTTGTAACTTATTTTAAATACAATCATTATTAGAGAATCTCAAATAGCAACTTTAAATAAAGATACTCTCTATTTGAAAGAGTCAACATTAAAATTATGTTTCAAGAAACCCTTGAAATTAATATTTTAAAATAGAAAGTGAGTTTGAAGAGCCAAATCCATCATTTATAATTGAACGCATTCAAAGTATTTTGATTTTTAGTGGAAAAGAATAATATAAAAATTTGGAGAGAAACTAGTGAAAATAAAAGATAAAAAATTATAAATATTTTTTTAGAGTAGTAAAATAAAAAAATAATATATAAAGAGCATGTTGGACTATTTAAAAAATTTTACTCTCTAAATTTGTAAATACTCTCTAATTACAAAATGTGCTCTCTAAAAATAAAGAATATCTTAGAGATGTTCTTCATTAAGAATAGAGAATGAAAAATTGGAGAGTCAAATGTTGAGAATTTACTTAATCATGCGCAGCGAAAAGTAAACAATTTCAATTCTCATACAAGGATCTGTTTTGTGTTTAGTTAGAAACTGTGATAGGAAGTGTACATTTGATGAATTCTGCAAACTTCTTTGCTTTTTCTTGAACTCCAACGATCATGATCTGCAATCCAAGTTGTTCAATTGTCCAGCCTCCAACGATGATCCACACAGAGAACAAGAATGATGGCTAGGGTTTCTTTTCTTGTGCTAGCAAAAATAATGAAAAAATCCCTACAATTTTTAAACTCTAGGAGCATATTAATATAAACTCAAATGGGCTCGATCCGCCTCTTAAATTTAATCCGGTCCAATATTTAATTAATCAAATTAATTAAATCTGGTCCATGAATTAATTAATCCAATACCTATTAATAAGCAACCCAATTAATTAATTATTCAACACTTATCAATTAATTAATTGGTAAATCTCATTCCTCTGGTTCTCTTTTGTGTATGACCCATTAGGTTCCCAATGACGATGCCTAAGGATGTAAATTATTATTTTGATCTGATCAAAATCGATAAATTAAAACACCCCTTTTAATTTATCACTAATTCACATTCGTCGTACCAGATTGACATCTAGCAATGTATCAGGACAACACATGTGACAAAAATATCATGTAGTATGACAAAACCAAACTTGTTCGTTTACCATGAAACTACAATCCTTTCGTCAATATGATTCGATCAATTATGAGATATGGATATGTGTCAATTTCGTTTATCGATCATATCTTTTACTGTTAAGTCAATGTAAGTCCAAAACTCTTTTTCGACTTATGAGTTCACCTTGGCCAAGGATTTCATTATCAACTTAACTGGACAAAATGTAGATCATAATCTCTTACTATCTAAGAGTGACAAATCCTCTATTGATCATTCACAACCTTCATTTGATTCTTGATATACTCGAACGATGCTGTATTAGCGATCCTTAGAAGAACAACATCCAACACCACCAAAGCATGACCGTCCTCATATAAAGCACTATGATGATCTCAAGTCAAATGACTAATTCCACTACCGAACATTAGAGATTAACCACTAACACTGAGATAGTTATCCATATGGAATCTCCCAGTGGGTCTCCAATACTTTGTTCTATAATAAAGCATCCACGTGTTCATTCAAGTATCACCACATTTTAACTTGTGAGATCAGCTACTTACTTCATAAGTAAAAATGACACACGTGATGTTCTATCCGTAATAACGATATCCGTATCTCGTTATTATTTCGACCACGATCTATTTAAGATTCAATCATATGTAATCTGTATCTCACAATCACAACTTTTTGTGATTAACAAATTACCAAAACTTGAATTTACAGATTCTATTATTTAATTTATTAGAATATAAATTCAATTAAATAATAAATATTGCCATTAATATGCATCGATTA
>CAIGRB010136732.1:74528-92126 GCA_903798255.1 Fraxinus quadrangulata
TTCTATATCCACTGCAATGAAGTGAATGACCAAATCAAACATAGATTTTTACTTCTCAAATTGCTTGCTTGCTAGTTTCTGATAATGCCAGATATATAACTTTACAAAGCAAAACAATGAATCTTATCTTATGTTACACTGATAAAGCAAAAAAGGATAAAAGATAAGAAAAAAGTATTGACAAGAAAATGAATATTGGTGTGTCGGGCTGATGCTGATGTATCCCAGGTGACAATAAATTTTAAATGCACCCAAATTTCAATAAGAATTCGTGTCTGGTCTGGATTAACGTTGCATATAGTTTCAAGTTTATTAAACGTGTACATAACTTAATTTCCCTTGGACAAATAGTATTCTTCTAGGTAAATAAATCCATAAGAAAATAAGTATTTTTCTCAAGTTTTGGATATTACTTCAACCAAAAGGTAGCAGCTTATTTCAACAATTTGGCAGGGGTAGCCCTCCCTACTCTTCCCCTCTCAAAATATATAGAGTTGATTCTCAAACGAAACCTAATACCGTAAAGTTGGACATTTGAGGACAACACATAGGTTTTGTCGTTAGGGCCGATTATTGAATAACAATAAAATGTTGAATAATAAATATCAGTTTAGGCATCAACACCCTATTAAATGAGCCATACTTTCTTATATTTAATTGAACTTGTAATTTATTGTATCAATGTTGTCGTCTAAACTGATGTAAAACATCGGTAGTATTAAATAACATTATTTTAGAGTGTTAGTATCAATTTGCTCAAGGGCTACCTATTGAGAAGCAAAGTGCAATTTATCATTTTCAAGATTATAAATTGGAAATATGAATATATATACATTTATTGTTCCAAGGATTGTATGGAAAACTAGTACACTAAGTTGTCACCTGAAGTTTTGCAGTGTTTTCACTTTTACTCCCACATTTTGCTTTGTGTTACAGTAGTTTATCACGAGCAACTTTTTTGTAGTACCATATAAAAGGACAAAGAGGGAGGTCAGAAATTATTAAAAGAAAACAACATTCTTCACCATTCCTATCAGATTGAAGCATGGCCGTGAAGCATAATGTTGAACGGCCTCCAATAAGAAAAGGAAGAAGAGGAAATGCGAAGAAATCGAAGTCAATGGTCGTTTTGAGAAGGGGAAATCGAAGTAATTTCGTACATCCCCAAACGGTGAGAGTGTGAAGATTCAAATTTTGTATCTCCATGGCTGTATATACTCTTGTGAATAATCGAATTGGGTTTGGATTCTTTCTATTTGGCATCTGTTTTTGATATTGTAATTTTTTTATGTGGTAATTATTTTATAGTTTAAATTTGGTTGAATTCAGGAGCCATCTTTGCTGTATAGTTTACTTGGATTTCCATGTAACTCTTTACGACACAATAATATTTAGCATAACACAAGGGCAGAGGTCATACGAAATACTTGTGCTGCAATGACGTCACGTTCATATAATGAGCATTTGCAATTAGCTATCATCGAGCACGAGAAATACTCGACCCTTCTCGAGTAGCAAGTAAAAATTTTAAAAAGAAGTTTTTTGGCCATCGATCAAGAAAAAAAAAAAGCATTTCTCAATTGGGGTTGAAGGTTAGAAAAATCACAAAAAAAAAAAAAAAAAAAAAAAAAAATTGCTCCTAACTTAGTAGTAGTACGTTGTGATTAGTAAATTTTTCAGTAAGTTGTTTTCTTCAACCATCAAATCTCAAATTAAACTACAAATTTTGATAATTAATGTATTTGGAAGTATAATTTCGTCTCAAAATTATATCTCTAGCGTCCCTTTTAGTTTTATGAAATTCTTATTTGTAGACCTCAATTTAGGTTTACAATAGTGTCCCAAGATGATAGCAAACCAAAATTAAAGTCAAATTAAGATATTCCAAATTGCTATAATTTATACTTTCACTTGTGCGATTTGGTCCATGTTTTCTCTTTTTGTTTTGATTGAGTCTTAGATATTGCAATTGAAGTCATTCAACTTTCAAATATGACTCCTTGATCCCCAACTTTTAGAATATATCTAACTTTAATAATTTTTTTTCTTAATATCAAAACGGCCCTATGAAAACATTCAAAGTAATGGTCATTATTATCCACATATTTATAATCTTTTCGAAACATAGGCTTAGATTCTAAATCTGTTGTTAAGAAAAATACTTTAATGACCATATTGAAATTTTCAACAAAGTTCAGTGATTGTTGCAGAAAGTAACCCAAAGTCTAAAGTTAAGTTCTACAAATTCTTCCTCCCCATATTTTAATGCTACTTCTGTCAATTTCCTTCCTTCTCCCCCTCTTAGAATTTACTGAATTATATTTTATTCTTTTCTGGATCAAACGGAAAAATTGGTATCAATCGATTGAGTAATTCAAATTGGTGAAAATTGAAGAAGACGAAGAAGAAGAAGAAGAATGGGCTATGTACTGAGGGTGAGATTTGCGTCGTTCTTCACCGGCGCTGCGGTGGCATCAGCGGCGGGTCTCTATTTTCTCCACAAGGATTATAAAATAGCTCACCAGGCCATCTTTCAACAGGTTCGATACACCGTTTTTATTTTTATTTCATCTAGATACTTAAAATCTGGTTTATGTGGGTCTATATGCATTTAATTTTTTGATTTTGAATTGGAAGTAAGGAAAGGGAGCTTATAATAAGTACGGATTGTGGTTAATTAAGAAGGGTTGAGAAAATATTGGATCTTTTTTTTGTTTTAATTGGATGAATTTGAAAATGTGAATATGAATTTTGTAATCATGTTTTCGGAATTAGGGATTTTCTTTCATTTGGGTAGGTGTGCATTAATTTTGGTTCTAGGCTTGAGACTCCCTACTTAGTATTTACAACACAGCACCAGGTTTCAGATGCAATGATACTTTTGAACTTGAAAGGAAGTTTTGTTGGCTGGAAAAAGAGTGAAGGAAAACTGGTCTGGTGGCAGCACGGGCGAGGGAGATATCGATATATTCATTTCTTGGATTTTAGTTATAAATACTCAGAGTTAATCGCTCAAGCCCTTGTACATAAAGTGAAATGCATATGCGCATATTGAGTTCATAGGGTTTAACATATTTTCCATTAGGTGACTGTACTCTATCATGTGTCCTAATATGGTTAAGTTATTTGCAGTCTATAAACGAATATGTAAGAATTAAGGGTTGTGCAAATTTGAGATTATGTCAATGCCTAATCAAGGATTTTCTCATATTCTTCTCATCGTATATGTAAAGCACCATTCTCGAACTCGTCATCAATATCCAAAATAGTCACCGAAACTAAAGCCACATATCTTCTTTAGTATAATCCTCAATCCACTACCAAAACTCATTAGCTAATTACTTTACAACAAACCCACCGCGAAATTCATCATAGAAGGCTTTATGAAGGATGTTCTAAATTTGTACTACATTTGTTTTGGTTATGAGAGCTTCAAGATCCAACTTTTACTCCCAAGTGCATCATGGTGGAAGACAATGGATATTCTATATTTTTGTGGAGAGTAACAAGCCTATGGTGATCTTAAATATAAGCATTTTGATTTATGAATACAATTCTTGGACACCGTCAACATATAGTGAACTTGAAAAAACCTCCAATGCTTCCAACATTTAACACTCTTGTGAGCAGCAGAAACTAATGGCTTTTTGTAGTATTTGCCAAATCGACCTTATCCTTTTGGCCAGTTATGTTGGGGCCGAGGTTTGGTTCGGCACCAAAATTTTTCTACTCTGAACAGGAGCTTAATTTTGGAGGGGCTTTTTGTCACTGCTTGGGGAGGAGGTTCCACTTCTCTGTCTGCCTGGAAGTTTGGTGAACACACACAGAGAGAGTTGAATCATTTGAGGAAAAGATGTATGCTTTCTGCATAGAATTTAGTGTCTTGGATGGTCTATAATTTGAGTTATTTATTCCTAGAAATTTTTTCATGTTTTGAGGAATGTTTCCCCTGGTGTTCTGAGGCATAAACACCCTGAGCCTAGATCAGTATGTTCTCAAAATATTATTGATTACTAAAATAGCATTTTTTCATGGCACACTGGGGTAATTGATTGACAATGGTTTCTAGGAAATGGGTTTCCGGATTATAACATGTCACTGTTTTTAGTGGAAATGGCACCACTTGTAATTACATATAAAGAAGTCTTCTTTGAATGAGAAAATAGGCAACCTTCTCTTTTCAGGTCTTACCAGTAACTTGCAGTTGTTACGTACAGCTTCTAACTCCGTTGGACTGATTTGTTATCATATGATTAATTTCTGGTTTCTTCTCAAAGTAATCATGGTTGGATTTGTACTAGTATGTTCTGTATGACCATAAAACATAGTACCACTAAGTATACAAACCTAATATTAAAGTTTATGCCATGAGAAAATCCAAATTCGATAACTTAAACAAATAACAGGTGCTAAGATTATTAGACGTTTTGAACATCATGACTGGATTGTTTAGGCGTTCAAGAAGGTGAAAAGTGCTTATTCAATCAATACCATGTCAACATAGGAAAAATTGACACTGTTAAACTTTTGACGTATATTGGATTGCATCAAATTTTTCTTTAGCAATAAATTATATTGTATTTTGGTGTCATTCATTTCATCTTTTTGTATTATTCTCTAGATGAGTGGCCTATATGATAATCTGGATGGACGTGTATCAGCTTTGGAGAAGCTGAAAGGAGGAGAGGCAACTAAGCACGTGGAAGTAGCAGAATAGGAATTTTTGCTGTTCATTTTAAGCAAGAGTGAAAAGTTAGTCAAAAAATCTCCTCCTCCTTGAATTATGTTCATGTTTAGTTCCTTGAAGCATTTGTTCTCGCTGAGTTTTTACAGCTTTCAAATTGCGCTCTGAGTATTATTTGAGATTGGACATTTTTAAGATTGTTAATATTCCTCTCTTCAATTAATGAAGGGTTAATTATACTAATTGTCCCGGGATTTTACTGTCGTTTTTATTTCTCACAGAACTATAAAACTCATTTCAGTTATACAACTATGTTACTCAAATAAAAACGACTTATATTTCCTACACTGATAGGGAAGTCACTATATCCAAACATGATTTTCTATTAAAAGTTGGATGGTTAAGTGGTACTATAACTGGGACGCTCAGTGGTATAAAGTAATATAAATTAATTGCTAAAACTTTAAAAAACATTTTCATCCCTTGATTGCTCGATTTGTGCATGTCATATATGTGTAAGGGCGAATTTTTTTTTATTTTTTTTTTTGTGTCATTCCAATGTCAGATATCCCTGGAGGGACTTCATCCCTAAACTGCAGAAATATGATAATGTTAATAGGGATGACAACGGGGTGGGTATGGGATGGGTCGACCATTTTCATTCCCGTCCCGTCGAATATTATTTTATATTTTCCCATTCCTATACCTGGTTAAAGTGGGGCGGGTTCGTCCCTTGTCCCATTTATCACTCCGTTTATTTTAAAAATTTTTAATTTAATTTATTTTTTATTTTTCTTCCTTTAGTTAGTAAATATTATTGCATCATTGAACTAATAAAATGTTAAGGCCACAGATGATTTTCTGTTAAAAGTTGGACAACTGAGATATGATGGTACAAATGAAACAAAATTTAAATTTTGGTGATGTAAATGAAAAAAATCAAAGTTCAGTGGCAATTAGTATTAACATACAAAAATAAAATGGACTATATATTATGCTGGCTATGGGGTTCGAACCCATGCAAGTTTATGTGCAGATGAACTTAAAGGCTGTTTGAGACCCATTTTTTAAGAACTAAATTTTGTGATAGTGATTTTTTTTAAAAGAAAGTATATTAAAAAGTAGAGTAAAATTTTGAGTTTACGTGTAAAATTATTTTACTGAAAGAATGTATGATTAAAAATAAGATTCAATTTTTTTTCTTTTTCAGAGAATAGGACTCAACCTCTCGGGCGAACCAGCCTAATGTCCTCGTTAATATATCATTTGGTATTTAAAAACTTCTTCTTTAAATCACTCGAAGAATTCTAGTTCATCATATATAATTGATTCTTAAGTTCAGTCCAATGACAAGGAAATTATCATTCTCTTGCGTGGTAGCTACCTTATCAATATGATAGTTGATTGGTCCATTGGTTGATTGTATCACACTCAAGGTTAATCAATTATACTAAAAATCATGCATTTGATATATTGAATTGCAAGTTATTAACGTAATTAAGAAAAATTTGTATGGTAGAGCTTATAAATTGTGGTTAATAAGTGAGTAGCAAGTTGTAGGTTCTATAAAATATGTAAATAAAATGTAATCGGCTTAAATTATTATTTAAACTTTATATGTTTTCCAAGGACGCTTTGATTGGAGGAATATTTCTAAGGAAGTCTCTGTACGTGCCAACATTCTATTTTTTAATCATAAGCACATGATTTAATCTAATTGTACTAATACCTTAATGAAGGAAATAATTACAAGAAACCAACCATGTGAAAAATGTAACAATGATTAGAGAATTGGACCCTCCATGTTAGATTATGCGTCGTTTACTCAATGTACCCTCTAAGGACAGAGCACTTTGAGTTGGACTTAAATTGAAGCAACATTGTGGCTCATCATTTTTCTACCCAAAAAAACAGAAATTCGAGAGCTAAACTATTTCTAATTCTATATTAGATCATCTCGTCTCAAAGTTCAAAGGAGATCAATACTCTTATCCAAGCGAAGGCAAAGAACCACAAGAAATTAAGCTAGAGTAGTGTCCGGTGGAAGAGAGAATTATGGTCCGAAGCCAAGAAAATTCACGGTACAATCAGTCCAATCCCAATGTCCCAATTACCACCTCCATATCTCCAACTTGGAAGCTCTATGAAAATCCCTTTTATACATCTCAGAATAATGTTCGGCAAATACAGCAAATTCATCATCTCCAACTTCCTATATCTGCACGAAAGATTGCAGCTTCTTTCTGGGATTTAAACTTTATTAAGCCATTTGTGGAATCTGAGCTTAAAATGGCTCGAGCGCAGATCAATGAACTGAAGGCTGAGCTAGAATTTGAACGTAAAACACGTAGAGAAATGGAGTCTTTGAACAAAAGACAAGCTAGAGAACTATCCAAGGAGAGGAAGGGAAGAGAATCCTTGGAGAAAGAACTTTCATCTGATAAAGCAAAAATCAGTAGGATGAAGAAAGAAATGGAGGAGGAAAGGAAAATGATGAGAACATCAGAGGTTATCAGGGAAGAATGCATACAAATGAAACTTGCAGACGCAAAACTCTTGTTAGAAGAAAAAATGTTGGAATTAACGGATGCCAGAAACATACACAGGGAATCATCAGCTTCCATGAAAGAAGATCATGGTCGTTGCAATATAACTGCTTCAAATGCTGCTGATTGTGTTTCTTTAGGACAAAATTTAAGGTTGGTTTTGGCTGAGAAGCCTAGTTGTGGTGGTGTTCATTCAATGGCAGTGACGAGAAGAGCTACTCCAGAGCCAGAAAATCCTCATATTAAACGAGGGATTAAAGGGTTTGTTGAGTTTCCAAAAGTTGTTCGAGCAATTGGTTGCAGTCGAAGAAAGGAATTTGGCAGCAAATTGGAGTGTCATAAGGCACAGCTAAAGATACTATTGAAACAGTAAGGTCCAGTCCAATTGGATTGCCTTTGTGCGAGCTAAGATTGTGTTTTTCTTTCTTACTCTTCATTTTGATAAAACTATCAATGTCTTTGTTACGTTGTTAATTGTTTGCTGATCAGTGATCATTCATTGACATTCTTTTTTATATTTATTATTCTTCTTTGAGAAGAAGTTTCATGTTAGATTGAAGCAGATGTGCTTCGTTGCCTCTACATTTGTATACTGGAATTTGACACAGAACGGATGGGGTTTCTTGTAGGAGCTTTTAAAGTTCTGATTATTTGAAATTTTTGTAATATCAAGAATATTGTGTTTGACAACGAATATTTGAAGTAATTCGAAAGTGATATTTCGGATCAAAAATCAATTTTTTTTTTCTTCGAAGATTTATTGTTATATTCTCGTTTAATTCTGGTCATTGAATGATTTAAACTTTAACGAACCACTTTAGCAACTTGAACCAATGTAGAGAAACGAAAAGCCAGTGATATGTTTGTAGGACAAATCCTTGTCAATTCAATAAAGTTTGAAATGATTTTAAGTTATCAAGTTTGAGAAAAAAATATCTCGTATTGTTTTTGGAGTATAATTTCACCCTTCTAACAATCTGAAGATACTTACACTTGCAAATTTACCTGAATGGATTTGAACAACATAACGGGATGATCAACATGATCTGGTATTAATTTGAGTCCACCGACTTCATGATTTATCTTTAAGACGAATTTGCTCCATTATATGGTGTTTAAAAATGGTGTTTAGCAATTGTCTCCTTGTTCGTTTCCTAAGGAAGCAGCACATCAATCAACAGCATTATCAAAATAAGAGAGAGAGAGAGAGAGAGAGAGAGAGAGAAATGAGATTCAAAGTATAGAATATTTGCAGTAAAAATGATGTAAATTTTCTGTCAGCAAAGCAAGCTATTGATAGTTTTATACGTTACGTCCGTTAATAGAGTACACACACTGTCACACCAAAAAATATGCGGAAACAAGCCAATGGAAATCCCGTTAAAGATAATTTCACTAGGATTGACTCAGGCCATTGTCACCCGACTGCGGTGCTCGCATGTGTGTGAGGCTTAGAATCGAACTTAATAGGATATAGGCGACTCACCTTCCAAAGACTAGTTGTATCCCTTGCATTCCAAACTCAATTGTCAAGCCTTCACTATATAAAATCACACAAATGTTTTCAAAAGTTTCCTATGTGAGATAAGTGTATAACAATTTTCAATTAAATCAAATTCTCCAGTTATTTAAAGTTTCGAGTGAGTGAATTTGAAATCAAATATTTCATTCAATTCTAAATGATTTTCGATAAATAAATATATTATATTAATTACCTTGTAGAGTAAAACGTGAATATGCTTGGTCCCGTTAACATTGGAATACGGGTCCCATTGAAATTAAAGTCCAAAGTTGACCCATTTCATTTTTTATTAAAACATTTCCAACATCTTTACATTGTCAATTGACTAATTACACAATTTTGTTATCAATGTCACAATAAAAGTGTGCAGAATAGAAACCCAACCGAAAGCTCAAGAATAGTTAACTAAGAGGGGGTGGATTGATTTTTGAAAACTTTTTTCGAAAAATTATTTCAAAATATGAACAAGTTTGGAATAAATATATTAATTAAACATAGTGCACAAATATGAAAGCAATAAATAATAGGGAAGAGAGTGTGCAAACGATATAATTGTGGATGTTCGATCCAAATCGATTATCTCCGTCCTCTGTTACTGAGCTCTCCGTCATGAGCAAGACATTTTCACTAAATTTGATTAGCTTAAGGTGCAATCCAAACCTTACAATGCTTTTGGTGACTTACAAATAAGAAGTATCAATCTTTGTACAATATTGAGCTTTTCGGATCCTCAATATGACCCACAAATTTGAAGAGAAATGATTTTATAATTTCAAACTTCTCTCTTACTAAATGATATATAAACAAATTAAGTACTAAGAGAGATATGCTAACACTTTATTAATGAATAGCAATCAATGGAACTCAAGTGTTAGGTAAGAAAAAATTTGACGAGAAAGATGTTTTTCGAAAGTTGATTCAATCAAAAGTTTTTCAAAGTAAATAATTCGATAAGATAAATAAAATGTAAGATCAATATAATTTTACTCAAAAATATCTCACTTAAATTTTCTTAAAAGTGTTGTAATGAATGCAAAGTGAAATGATATTTATAGAGTTCAAAACGTCAAAAGTTTTGAGTAATTGGACAAGCAATCAGATGTCCGCATTCTGAACTGGAAACCAATGTAGCCGTTATGAGCCAGAATTTAAAACGGTTAAAAAAAGTGGCCGTTGGACGAACCGGATGCCCGCATTGACAAATTTCTCTTCGATTTTTCCTTATTGAAGTTCTTTATCTCAAATGATTTGTCTTGAATGCTTGACTTTCATCTCAATTTTTATTGAATGTCCAATGCGAGTCTTTTGATAGTGACCTTTCTGTCTTCAATCGAACAACTTTGCAACAATAGTTTTGAAGATTTATATTCAATTGTCAGAAATAAATTAACTTATTTGTTATTATCAAAACATTAAGGACGAAGTCAATCATAGGTCAATGGCAACTAGTTGTATAATTTAGGATGGGCTAAAATTTTAGGAAAAGAAGAATGAGGAAATTACATGGATCCAGAAATTTGGAGATCCTATTTCATAAATCATAGGTTATGTTTATTAATTCAAAAATCACATGTTTTGTCGTTTTCATAAATCCTCAAAGTTTAGTAAAAATAATTCTCCGTTCTTGTCATTCTATGCTCACATTCCAATTTCATCATATTTGATACACGTTTATTTATATTCTCCGAGTCATGCATTCGACAATACTCGGCAGTGAAGATGATGTTAACAAGGAGCAATATCCGAAATCTCATGTGAAGCTTGATGAGAAATCTTGAAGAAAACCAGAGAAAAAAAAAGTACAAAGGTTCACAAAGAATCGAAGCCCGAAACAAATCACAAAACTCCCCTTAAAACGTTGAAACCTTACTCGAAGAAGGTAAATCAATTGTGTAATTGATTTAGTTCATGGGAAATTTGTATATGAATTAATTTGGATGTTTATGGTTTGTATTGTGTTAATTTTTAGAGTTTGTGACTTAAAAAATGAGAATTGAGTGTTGTGACCTCCTTTTGGGTGAGGCGAACTCAAATTTCCTGAATGTTACATGAATGCATCATGTGACCAGTGACATATGTGGGTTTTGGACCTATGTAATTTTGTGACCATTTTGATGTCATTGTGACTAGCCTTGTGTTGTGATTTTTGTTCGGACCGTGACCAATTTTTAAACTAAAACCCATTTTACTAATTGTTGTGACCTATTTTGTGTTTTGGACATGTGTATAGTGTGTGACTAATTATGTGGTTGTAATATGATTATCTTTGCATATAATTTGTGACTTTATTTGTATGTGACCTACGTAAAGTCTTGATTATTTTTGTCATTGTGTCATGTTTAGTATAGTATTATACGTATTTTGTGACATGAATGCATGTACAAGTATCAAATATTGATGTATGTTTGTTAGTTTTGTCATTTATTGCATGAATGTGAGTATATTATACCGGAAGTTTATGGTTTCCAGTAAAATTACTACAAATGCAACAAAAATTGTGCTGTCCAATTTTGATGATTTGCATATCTAATTACACTCTTGTGACCTTCTTGTTTAAACGAATAACCATAAATTCAAATATGTTTTGTATTGCCAAAAACAAATAATAATAATAATAAAATAAAAAATAAATAGAGACAAGCTCAATTTCAGAATTTTCTTATTATGGAAAACCCTTCCTTTTTCTACTTACATACCATCAACAACGAACACAACTGTGACTTCATGTTCAAAATTGTAACTTGAAGGTTCTATTGTTGCCTTGCATATGACTGAAGACAATAATGAAAACATATCTCCACGTACATCAACTAGAACTGTGAATGATTGTTCTCCTCCTTCTACAACTGTGACCTCAACATTTATGGGATATTTCGAAGGGTCACGATCCTTGCCCTTTAGCCTTAGGTACGATGATACATTACTGCCAATTACACGAATTCTTCGAATATCACAATTACTAATATAATTCACAATGAATTAGAGTCACAAACATAAATTTCGGACACAAAGCATGACATACTAATTATTTTGATGATGGTTCAATATCGGTCGCATTGACTACCAAAGCTTCAACACCATATGAGAAATTCAAAAATTGTAAGTTGACTAATTCAAACGTTTAGTCATCTATCAATTGTGAATACGATAGCGTTCAGATCCAAAATCGAAGCCATTAGATAGGAATTCAATATAGTACATCTGTAATTTTATCCGATATCGTCAGTAATTATCGATCTGTGACGATATTCTTCAATTTGTGACCTGAAATTTCTGATTATTATCAATATCGCTATATCGATGATGGTAGATAATATCTGGATTCATTTCTGTAGATTTTGTTTTCTGTTGTTGGGTAATGAATTTGTGGGTTAGGGATGTGAAGATGTATTTTAGAGAGTCATGGCACAGATGGAGAGTGGATGCTTGATTTCGGGGATTGAATCTTCATAGAATTGTCTTTATAACAAGAGATATGTTGTCATTGGCCAAGCCCATCTCTCTTTTCAAAGAATCGAATTTAACAGTTTTAGCAAGAAGTTGATTCGTGTCATTCCAGTTTCCAGAAGTACAAAAATAAATGAAAAACTTGTTACCAAAAATATTGATGAAGTTATTTATTTATTGCAGAAAATAAATGATAATGAAGACTTACTCGGAAATTGGATACAAACTTGAATAAACATGGAAACAGAAAATGGAATGCAAGAAGATCGAAGCAAGAGTTGAACTATTTGTCCTTAAGATGAATTTGTCTAGCAAAGGTACCGATGGTAGATGACAATTGTCTTCCAAGATATAACAATCACTTCCTATGATAGCAGCACTTCAAATCACAAGAAACGACGAACTGAATGAAGTTTTGTACTCTTTTGTGTATGGAAAAATAAACAATGTTTATATAGAATTTTTGTAAGAATTTGATATTTAATGTATGCTATGATTGCATTAATTGGAGTGAATGAAATCAACGTAGAGAGGTCCAATTTATAGAGGTTGAATGGTTGTACCTAAAAAGACACAATTCAAAGATCAACTTGTTCACGAAATGTCACCAATTCAATGACCGCTTGCTATGTGCAAACTTGACTGCTCGGGCGGGTTTTCAATGGCTTGACGCTCGCTGCGTACAAGGCGTCCGTTCGAGAGACCAATAGGATTTTTTTTTAATTTTTCCGTTTAATTAATTCAAATTCCTTATTTTATAAACCCTAATTCATTCACTAATTTCTCTTTAATATGTAAATAATTTTCGACTTGCAAATGTACCAAACTTATCTACTCGAGGAGTAGATAGTGTTCGACCCATTTCTCGCCAAATTCGAGTAGCGGAATCCATCCAAATATTTGGTCAAAATTGATAAAAATCATCTTTTTACTAATTGTTTTTCAACAAAATCAATATTATCACGTGCAAACAATTGGATTTCAAGAAATAAAGAAAAACAATATACTTATAAGAGTAATGATCTCCTAAGCACGATGCTTAGTTTATGCTAAGTTCCGTGCTTAAGTGACACACTACATTAGTGGGTAGCTTGTTTTGTCACCTAAACATGGTGGTTAACATAAATTAAGCACCGTATATAGGAGATCAAATTCGAAACTAATAAATCTCAAAAACATATATTATTAGTAGAAAATTTGATAGGATTTCTACACAAGAACGCCAATACACTTGTCAAATGAAAATGAAATGAAAAATAGCCAAAACATGTTTTGTTAACTACACAAGGCAATTAAATAGCAGATATCATACTAACCAGAATACAAACGATAGCACAGTCGGCGCATTTTAAATTATACAAGAAAACAAACCAAATTTTGAACTTGTTAAATTATATATTACTTAAGTGCAGTGCATTTTCGTCGAAGCATAGAGAGAGCCAAAACCTTTCCAAGAATAGAACTTGCATTGTCGAAAGGAAAAATGCAAAGAACACATCATTCAAACGAGCATTGGGTTGTTGCAATAGTAAAATAAATTTAACTACATAAATAGTAGACAACAAGCTAATGTTTATTATCAACATTAATACTTCCCCCTAAAATTGGATTAAAAAAAAAAAAAACTTCTATGGAAATCGACAAACATTCATCTAAAAAATAGCTTCCTCAATATTTAACTACAAAATTCATCGTTCCAATTATCTCAAATCTTAAAAAAATTATGATTGAAACTTAAATAAAATGTAGAAGATTTGCTTCGCGGCCTGGGCGGATTTAGGGGATTCAGCCTAGTCCTCCAGCCCAATTCAAATTTTGAGGGTAAAATTTTATTTTTGTAAGTAAAAAAAAAAATTATGAGTAATTAATTATTTATTTTTTACATATTAGTCCAACTTAAAATTTTTTATAGTTCAATTCTGGATCTGTCTTTGTTCGAAGTTATTTTGTTTCCTCTAACTCATCGCTAATTTAATTTGGAAAAATTAAGCAAATTCTTATATTTTAACTATACAATTCAACGATAAGGTATTAAACTTATAATTTCATAATTCAAATGTTAATTAATTTTTTAATATAACATTAATAAATTTATGTTAGTACAAATTAAATAATGCTTATTAATATGTAAACAATTTTTAAAGATTATCTTCTACATTCAAATCTTTTCAAAACTGAAATTTCCATTGAGACTCAATGGAAACCGCCATCTTTACCGCTCTCTTACTGCTTCTTCATCAAAAAATTAAATTGAAACTTCCCACTGATTATTATTTCTGATTTTCGAACACTAACCATTATTGAAGAAAATGATTTTGACTCGAAGTGTAAATCGGGATGCTCATTTTATTGAGGAAGAAGAACCTCAAAAAGTTAAAAGACAAAGGAAAAAGGAAGAAAAATCATCAATAACCTACACAAAAAAAGTCCTATTCCAGTGTCAAATTCTCGTCGAAGGTAAACCCGCGTATGTAGTTCATCTTTTTTTTTTTAAATGCTTTGCAATGCCAAATACGGTTTATTGAGTATGATGTGAATGAGTTTTTTGTGACCTAATTTTGATAAAATGTGACCTGATTTTGATATAATGCGATCTGATTGTGATTATAACTTATAAGGTGACATAACATCTATAAATTGTAACATAATTTCTGATTGTGGCCTATAGTTAGTTTTCGTGAACTATTTGTTGTTAAATGTGTTCGGGTGTGTGTGCACGATTGCATTCACATAACCGTTCATAGTGTAGTTTTTGTGACCGCAGTTTGGTTTTGTGACTTTAGTTTTGTGTTTGTGACCTACTGTTCGAGTTTGGCATCATATCCATTTCATCTTATTGTAGTTGAAATCTGTTAATACTAGGGAAGATGCAATGCAAGAAGTTATTATTTGATATGTAAAATCGACAGTGATGGAGACTGGATATTATGTGTTTGTGTTTGTTACCTTAGTTTTATGTTGATTTTGATGATATGTTTAATTTATGCAAAAATGGAAATACATGATTCTCAAACACTGTTAGTTTTCGAGAAAAAATTACTATAAGCTTTTTAACATATGTATTCACAAATCAGGCAGATTGGAAGACGAGAGAAAATAAAAATAGATGATTCATTTTAAGTGAGTATAATTTTTTCCCAATGAAGTTTCATGTGGGATCTTTACGTGAATATTCATGTGAATTAATACTTGTTGATATGTATATGTGAATCGATATTTTATTGTTTTAATACTACAAATTGTTGCTTTTCATGATTGTTATTGCATTTCAAGGTTTTTCGACTTGATGGTTATAATGTATGAACATGTATTGTTCAATTAGTAAACTTAATTTTATATGAAACAATAACACAACATATTATCTACTCATTTCAGGTTGCACTCATTCATTTGTATCACATTTATAAATTTTTACGTGTCAAATACATGCTATTGCATATGTCACAGTGTATGATGTATTTGGTAGAAAATATCACAGTTTCAAAAGAGCATGTCACATTCAAAGAATTATAGGTTACAATCAATTGGAATCATACAATATCATCGCAATATTCCCACAAAAGTCATAGCGAATCACAATCTTATAAAATTTATAATCACATAACATTACATTGAATTCACAGTTTAAATGAACGCGATAAAAGTTTACATTCATAGTTTCAAACATACCTGGTCAAAAAAATTTAGTTACACTTATAATAAGTCATAATCATACATGCATTTTATCGATTGCTGTTAAACACTTCCCTATTTTTTATGTCACAAGATCAAGTCACAATTTCTTAGCAACATTTACACTTAGGGCCTGTTTGATTCACCCAATTTTTTTTATGGAAAATGAAAAACAAATTCCAACTTTCACTTTTGTCTTGTTTGATACACTATATTTTCCATTTTTTTTAATGGAAACAAATTCTATTCATAATTGTGAAATTTTTTTTCCTTTAATGGACAATTTATATGAAAAATAAAGCCAATCGAACACTAAAAGATCTAAAATTTCAACATTTTTTAGGTGAAAAATTATACTAATCAAACACAATTAATTGACAATTTTCAGGAAAACAATTCTAGACAATTCAATTTCCTAGAATTCATTTTCTTCCACCCAAATTCCACTCTTACAATCAAACAGATCCTTATATTAAGTCATAATAATACATGTATTTTATCGAATAAAGATTGCTGTTAAAAACTTCCTACTTTTTATGTTACAAGATCAAGTCACAATTTCTTAGCAACATTAAATTTTATTCGAATATTATGTCAGTGCAATAAATCTAATGTTACACAAATGATGTATTTTATGGATATTATTGAGGAAATAATATATTTTAAATAGTGATATGATGTGAAATATGTGGTTAAAAAGTAAGGAAATGTTATTGATGTGATTGCAAATATTATTTTATTGAAAAATGTGTGGTTAAAAATGAGTTTTGAAATAATGTATTTTGAAACAATGTGTACCAAACAAGGTCAAAATTCTGAATAAATCCAAAAATATACAAGCAAAAATAGTATTATGATGTTATTACACAAAGTGTTGTACTATGTGGACACCTTTCATTGTTTCTTTTAATTCAATTTTCACTGTTTGTGTTTAGTGGTCTACTGCTTCTTCCTCATTTTACAACCTGTGACCTTTTACAAGCCCATTTTTCCTTTTCTCGATAAGAGGTTTAGAATAACAGGACTAGTCACAGACTCACAAACAACTGCAATAATCACAAATTACAGCACTTGTCACATAATACAACACTGATTGCAAATATGAAGGTTATAAATCTGAATGTTAAAAAAATAACATCGGTTACAAATTAAATATAGTATATATAAGACCATATTGTTAATTCTTCAATTGTGACCACATCCACTATATCTTCCTTATTTTACAACTTGTGACCTTTCACAAGCTGAATTTTTTGTTTTCTCTGTAAGATGCTCACAATAACATGATTAGTCATAAAGAATTGCAATGGTCACAAATTACAACACTCGTCACAAATATAAACATCATAAATCTAATGTTACAAAATCAACACTAGTCATATGTTGAAAGTATTCTTATTTATATTATTGTAGTTATGTATTTTTCCAAATTTAATGAGCAAGTTTTGGACTACTTTGTTATCTTCATGTGGTCTAATATGTTTTATTTGGGCTTATGATTTGAACCTCTAGAATAAACAAGTGGGCATGTTTGGGTCCAAGACATCCATGGGAAGGTTCCGTCCTTAGTATAGAAGTGTCTGATTGGATACAAGTATATGAGAACGATGATAATAACACAAGTTCTTATTATCCACTGACTATTGTCTTTTTTGAGATAATATTTTTTTTTCTTACGAAGAGGCTAAGATTATTTTGAAATTACAATTGTATACATATCAGTTAAA
>CAIGRB010136732.1:102756-129626 GCA_903798255.1 Fraxinus quadrangulata
CAATATTAGTGATATTTCATGTCCAAAATATTGTTCTAAGTACTTTCCAATTTTGATGTAAATTTCCATACGAATTTTTCCTTCTTTTTTCATGCCATCTTTTTCCCTCTTTTTTCAATGCATAATCATTTGAGGTTGTATGGGAGTTAAGGGTGGTTATATGGTGTTATATATTTGAACTTCAAATTCAAACCACTCCCTCCAACCATTTTAATAACTTATGGGTCGGGTCATTCCACATGGGCGATCCATGATCCGTACTTTTCTAACACAAACTAATATGTAAACCCCCCCACTATATGACTATAATCACTTAGACTTAACCAATTACAAGAATATTATCAACTCATGTCGAACAAACTTGTTGAAAAATTATGGTGCAACCCACTTGACTTTCCTGTGAGCTCATTAGTCATCCACATCTATTCCAACACATACCCTACATCAATGTCATGTCAATGCCTGTGTGCAAGCAAGTGAACCCTCTAGTAGAACACACATCATCTATCATGATAACTAGCACATGTCATGAGGATATAAATATCTTACTCGAGCAAAATTATAGTCTCTTACAAAGAGAAACGCTATCCATCTGATTCTGAGCAATTAGTCAAGCTAGCTCCATCTTTTACACATTTTTTCTTGACGCGATCAGTTTATCCATACTCGATAGGATGGTCTTCCTTCAAAATTCATGTGCATTCCAAGCCGAATCAACAAATCGTTGACTTGTACATGCCATAAGCCAAAAATGATTATTCCAACAATTATCTCCACTTCATATATCGCACTTGCCATATTTTTATTTGCTTCAACATTTTGAACTACTTGATTCTCTAACACGCTACTGGAAACTGAGACCAATTTCCTTTATTTTATTCACAGGATTAGGATCCTTGTTCAAAGAAAAATAATGAGATAGAAAAAAACTTTTCACTATATAAAAATTATTACAATTATTAAAGGTTATAATCCTACATCAAATAAAGATGAAAACATAAATTAACTTATAAAGGATTGAGCTACTCCTCTTAATAAGGTTGACATTTTAAGATGGAACCCAATTCTTAACATGATATCAGAACCCTTTAAACTCTAACAAACAATTCGATCCGATTAAGACTCCAAAAAAAGTGAGCATACGAATTTTAAGATTGGTCTGGTCAAACGAGCCACCATCTTCTGGGAGCGTATTAAGGGATAGAATCTCACATCAAATAAAGATGAAAATATAAATCAACTTATAAAGGATTAGGTTACTCCACTTAATAAGGTTGACATTTTAAGATAGAACACAATTCTTAACAACAATCATATAAAATTTTCACTCACCAAACCCCCTATACTATCCTAAGTTTTATTACATTTATCAATTTCTACTATTCGAACAACTCACAAAGTAAACAAGAAAACCAAGGTGTGAGGCTTACCGTTTTTCCTCCAACCCTAAAGTCACCTGAAAAACCACATCAATTTATAGAAATAAGGGCAGTTTATTGGATCTAATTTTCCTTCAAAATGGACGCCCTCTAAGATGCCAAATGAATTTTTTTCAGCTCCAATCCGCTTCTAACTTTGGCATGCTTATTTTACCAATAAACCAAAAGGCACGGTGGGAAGAAAACAAAATCACCATAATTTCATTCCTTTTACAAATATTAATGCTTTCTATTTTTGGCAATCTTCCCAACAATAGGCACGATCAACTATATGCATAAGATGTGTGCGGCAAAAAAATTATCTATTTGATAATCTAGGAGTTGCATAGATATGTAATTAATAAAATTTATTTACATGAATGCTCTACTAATTAATAAAGCAAAATGGATTCTAGTTAAAGAGTGGAAGTAAATCGTTTTATGGAGTGTCCTCAACTAAGATTTTGATAGATTTTAAAAAATTATATATCCTAATGAATTTCATGAATTTAAATAGATTTCCACAAATTCCATAACAATCTCATCAAATATGTGAAATTTTTTTAAAAAATTGATTATATGTATTTTTAAATTTGAAATCCATCCAAATATTTTAAAATCCTTCTATTAATGAAAGATTTGTAAATCTATTAGCTATTGAGGATACCTAAATTTTAAAAGATTTCGTTGAAATTCATAAAATCTCAATTGGGACACCTAAATTTTAATGGCTTTCATTAAAATCCATCAAAATCTCAGTTGAAAACACCTAAATTTAGAATGGTTTTTAAAAGTCATTACAATTTCAATTGAGGACACCCTTGAAGACCATATGAAATTGATTATTGCATGATAATACATTTACTTATTTTTATCTTTTGTCATATTTTATGTTGTGAGTTGTAATTGAGTAATCTATGGGATTTGTATAGCATAACTGATGTTACCAAAATTGTTGGACTAAATTCCTTAATTGACATTGTTTCTTGAGAATTATTCTCAAACATGAGAGGGTTGAAAAGGCTCTTCACTAGACTATTTCAGACATGCCAATAGAAAGACAATGAAAGTAAAATTTCTAGACTTTCATAAATGAATTGAAGGGTAAGAACCTTGGTGAAGTCTCTACTTCACACAACTATTTGATAGAGGTTAATTTTTCACTTCCACTTGTGCATTAATTATCGGATATGGATTTCATATCCCTATCCCTACTACATGAAAAAGGGAATGGGAAGTCACTATAGATATGAACAATATTTATGGCTTGTTTGGGTCGGATTAAAATCTGATTTTAATTTCAGTCAAAGTCAAATAATCAATATTAACCACATCTTTTCAACCACAAATTTCAAAAACTTATATCCTTACCATACACCCTCTTAGTTCCATTTTGTCTCGATATAGCTATGACTTTTCCCTTTTCATTTTTTCCTTTTACCCTTTCGAAGGACACTGCACATGTGAATAGATATGAACAATATTTTGATCCAATTTGTCAGTACTTTCCAATTTGTCTCACAGTAGCTAAGAAACTATTCTCTTTACCATTTTCAAGCCGTTTCCTATTTTTAATTTTTCAAAACAGTGAAAACGCGTTCTTGAAAATAAGTTAAAAATTTACAATGAAAAATCCAAAACGACAAATCAAATCAAAATTTTCAAAACGCGTTTTGGGTGTTTTCAATCACCGCCAACCACCACTGCACCACCGCTTGAAAGCAACAATGGTGGACCCCTCAATTCACCGCATTGGCCATTGAAGTCAACTCCAGTGTTTCAAATTTCCTTTTCCTCTTTCCCAGAACCTTATTTCTCTTTATCTTCTACTGAATAATCTCTACCTTGGCTGCTCAATGAATAGTTAAGTTCTTCATTATCAACTCCATTTCCCTAAACCCTATTCCTTGCCCACCTCAAAAGCTCAATGTCAAGCAACCGTAGAATAAAGCAAGCCTCCTCTAGAGTTTTGTAAATCGACATTATAAATCCTTAAATTCAATGCTGCGTATTTGTTATTTTTTGCTGCTTTTATCAATTTTATGCCAAGTATTGGTTCCCTCTACCTCCCGCCGGTGCCAGCCCAATCGAGACCTCTTCCAAAATGGTAATGTCTCCACCCGATGCCTGTTAGACTTTGGTGTTTTATAGAAAAGCAAGAGGCCCAGTAACGTGGATAGCCAATCGGAATGCCAGTATATTAAACAGGGCATCCAACTCGTTGAATCTGAGTACCTCAGAGTTACTATCTTGTTTGTCCCGTTGCCAGAGTCGGTCGAATCATGTTGGGACTCGTATGAGTCTTTGGTTAACGAGAGAGAGGAGAGGGTGATATGAATGTAAAATGCATATTTTTCTCTCCTTATTTTATGTGCTCGTATGATTAATCAATGCTAAAATGTACTCATTAGGTTTATATTTTGATTTAGGTGGCAATTCTATGGATATTGCGTAATTTGGAAGAAATAAGTGAACAATGACCAAAATGAAAGAAAACGAAGTTTGGGGACTGAAATGCAAATACTCAAAAGTTATGTGAAACCTCACGGTAAAGATTTAAATGTGTTAAGAGTCAATTAGATGAAAGAAGATATCAAATGGGTGAAATATCATAAAAGTATGATTACACATTAATTTCCAATCGAAAAAGTTATGAAACGATTTTTAGCCTCATATTGAGACCCATTTTTGACATGAGAACGATCAAATTGAAAGATTATATTTGTATCAAAATTGTAGCCCTTTGAGTTATCTTTCCAACACATCTTGAATTACTACAATTGGACATCGAGAATGAAAGATATGACCAAAATAGTGAAAGTTGTCCGACGGAAAAAACCTATAACTGTGTAGTCACATAGCTTTCATTCTATGTGGTCGTGAGATGTGTTTCAGTGAATTTCAGAGCCCAGTTTTAATATTTTATGTGACCGCATGCCTTACTACCATGTGGTCGCATAGTTTATTCCCGACACGAAAATTCTGGTTTCTGAATTTAAGTCAACTACATATGAAAACAACTATAAATACATATTTTAAAACCCTAAAACGGGAGAAGATCGTACAGAATTTTTCTCATAAATTCATGAATTGTAACTAAACTTTTACACTTGATAGAAGGATATTGAAGCCTCGGAACCACATATTGTGAGATCTAAATCATTTTTCTTAGTTTAATTCATGTTTTTGAGTATTGAATATTCTTCTGCACTTATTTTTCATGATGGTTATGTTTAATTGCTAAGAGGCCTACTAGTTTGTTATTCATTACAATCTACAGCTAAGTTAAATATCAAATCCATAATTGTTTGATTTCTTTAACTTGTGAAGCAATTAGGATTTGATAATTTGCTGTTTTGGTGATTGTTGAATCTTAGGAAGAATGCTCAACTAAATTAAACGCAACCACTTGTGCTTGTGTTGTTTAGCTTCATTGATCTTTCTAATTCGTAATGAGATTTTTATTAATAAAGCCTCACATGTGGCAGAGGAAAATTGATATTACAAAAAGGCATTTAAATCAATACAATTCAACATCTAAGGTAGGGTAATTCCCAACTATCCGTATGTAAAATTCCGCTAAGGAGTGTCATAAACTCTTCGCCTAAAGACAGGTTCATAGATGAACCATCGCTACCATTTTTTGTAAGGAGATCAGCCGCCATGTTGGCCTCTTGAAACACGTGATGGACCTAAGCATTTAGCAGTCGGATCAGTTCCAAGATTTCTTCCCAAAAATCCCAAATCCACTATAAAGAACATGCTCCTTTATTTAGCCATTGTACCAAGATATTAGAGTCGGTTTCAACAATGATATTCCTATTTCCTAGGTCCCTGCATATACATAGTCCATCAAGAAGGGCACATGTTTCAGCCACCATATTTGTGCAGGAGCCGTAGTGTCGAGAAAAACCAGTCCAACATTTCCTTGCTGTCATGTATAACTCCTCCTCTACCGGCTGGACCTGGATTTCCTTTAGATACACCATCAACATTTAATTTTATCTGCTCACCAACTGATTTTTCTGGCTGATCAATTGCATATTTCTTTGCTTAACGTCATTTATATGACAATTTAAGGAGTGCAAACAGTAGAGATCACGACCTGAGATTTTACTGACCTTGGTAATCAGACCAGCAACCTAGGATAAAAATGATTTGATCTGCCAAACAGTTTTCTGCCATAAGATGGGGTATCTCTCCATTCGAGCTACACATCTGATTTTCCATAATTCCCATGTGATAATAAGTGGTGAGATGCCGTGAAGAACTCCCGCATGTAAAGAGCTCGAGACATGTTTCCACCATAAATTCATCATTCCTTTCCAAGTAGTTACATTAGGAAGTGATATCTGGAAATGGGTTGCAAAGTAAGACCAAACTTTTTTTGCCACTTCTCCATTGCATAGCACGTGGTCGATGTTTTCCATCGAGGGATTAGCACAACATTTACATTTAGAAACAAGTGGGATCCCAATATTTTGGACCACCTCATCAACTGGTAAGCAATTTAGAAGAGCTCTCCAAGACACAAACAAGATTCTTTGAGGTACATGACGGTTCCACAACCATCGTTTCCATGGACAGGTTACTCCCTTTTTTCGAATCAATTCCCAAGCCGATTTAGTGGAAAAAGAACCATCCTTACTGGGCTTCCAGACATAATGATCACTTTTTCATGTAATTTTATATGCACACATTTAATAGTCGAAGCTTGATTTTCATCCATTACTTCCCTAAGTCGACTTCAATTCCATTTTCCATTGATCGTCAAAAGATCCTTGATTTGTAATCGTGGTTTCTTTACTTCCAAACCTGCCTCAGCCAACCTTTGGGTACTAGTCCAATTGTCAAACCAGAAATTTGAGGATCCATCCCGAACACGGCAAAAAGAGTTTTGCAACATAATATGTAATTTGGAGACCACTCCCTTCCAAAAATGAGATTGTGTGGGAGAAATTTTTAGCAATGCAACAGGTTTATTTTTCATGTATTTAGCTCGAAAAAATTCTGCCCAAAATGATTTCCCACCTAGCAGCTTCCATGCAAATCTCATAAATAAATCTTGTTGCACTTCCCCAAAATCCCGAATCCCCAAACCACCCTCCTCCATTGGGTAGCAGATTTTTCTCCAGGAGACCCATTTTCGTTTCTTAGACCCATCAGTTGCATTCCAGAGAAAAGATGAAAAAATATGATTCAACTTGTTGTGAATTCCTTTAGGCAGATTCAGAACCGATAAGATATGAATTGGCATGCTGCTAAGCACATGTTTGATCAAGGTGATTTTTCCTCCAAAAGAGAGTAGTCGACCCTTCCAGCCAGCTAATTTTTTCTGGATTTTGTCCATCATTGGTTCAAACATACACTTCAATAATCTTCCAGTGTAGAGAGAGACACCCGGATAAGTACAAGGTAAAACACCTTCTTTAAATCCTGAAACAGCCAATAGTTTTCTTTTGCGTGTAGTCGTGGTTTGTTTGGAAAAAAACATAGAGGATTTCATAGGACTCACCAATTGACCCGACATTAGTTCATACTTTTTTATAATATCAAGAAGCTTGACAATCGACTATTTCCTTCCATTGACGAAAATAAGTAAATCATCGACATAAAATAAATGACTAACCACAATTCCTCCAGAATGAAAAAGTTGAATTTGATTGCTTTCATATGCCCGATTGATCATTCTTGATAAGAGTTCTTGTGCCAGTATAAACAAATATGGTGACAATGGATCTCTTTGGCGTAGTCCTCTCGATGGCTTGAAAAAAACCATGTGTCTTGCCATTAAGCATGACTGAGTACTATGGAGAGGAAATGCAATTGAAGATAAGACTTCTCGATTGATCGGAAAATCCCAATTTTCTTAAGCTTTCCCGAAGGAATCGCCAGTTTACTCTATCATATGCTTTGGCCATATATATCTTTAATAAAGTGCTTCCATCCCTCACCTTCTTGTGAAGACTATGCATCATCTCCTGAGCAATCGATATGTTATAAAAAATGCTCATGCCTTGAATAAAAGTTGACAGTTCTCGAGAAATTAATTTTTCAAGCAAAGGAGCCATCCGAGTAACCTTAATTTTGGATAGTATCTTATACACCATCGAGCAGAGACTAATAGGCCTGAATTTTGCGAAACATTAGGGGATTCCACCTTAAGGATTAGGACAATATTAGTTGCCCCTAAAGCACAATTTAGAGGACAACCCTCAAAGAATTTTGTTGCCACAGCAAGGAGATCGAATTGGATAATTTCTCAGGCAGAAATGAAGAAGCTTGCACTAAAGTCATCAGGTTCGGGGTTGCTATCTTTGGGAATAGACCAAAGAACAGCTTTTACCTCCTCCAAAATAGGTGGTTTGCATAGAGCCGTATTTTCCTCCTCAGTAATGACTGTCGTAAAGAGTGCAAGACCATTATCATCTATGGAGATAGGTGAAACTGAGAAGAGATTTTGAAAAAACTACACGGCCCCCTCATGTATATTATCTGCTGACTTTAGCTCAGAACCATCTTCAAGGACCATGTGATCGATAATTTGGCTCTCTTTTTTAGTCTTGACCGAAGCATGAAAAAATTTTGTGTTACCATCACCCTCCTTCAGCCATTTAATATGTGAGTTTTGCTTCCATAAAGCTTCCTCTCTTTCAAGCTAAACTGCAAATTGGTTTCGGCATTGCAAAAGCTGATTTTCGGTATCCATTGAAAAGATCTCCATCAAAGAATTTTCCAGTTGAAACAACGTGTTTTCAAAATTTCCTATTTCCTGTTGCATCCTTCCAAACACCTCGCGATTCCAAGATTTTAAATCTATTTTCAGGTTTCGCAATTTTCGCCCCGAGACAGACCGTTGGAGAGCCGGTCACTTCAATCTCCTAGATTTGTTTCACCAAGGGCAAAAAAATCTTTATGAGAACACCACATACTTAGGAACCGAAACGGTCTTGAACACAGCAAACTCAACTTATCTTTGAATCTCAAAATCATCGGACAGTCGTCCGAAGATGTGCGTTCCAAATAAGATAAGGCAACCAATGGGAATTCGTTCTTAAAATTTTGATTTACCAAAATACGATCCAGGCGAGCCCATATACAGCGTGTACCTTGTCGCCCATTCCACCATGATAATTTTAGTCCATGAAAAGGGATATCCATCAAGACTGTTTCATGAATGAAATTATCATGGTTATAGAAGATGTAGATAAGCTACTTATTTTCTCATCATTAGACCATATAGTGCTAAATTCGCCTTCTACTAACAATCTAGAATCACCATTATCTAAGCTTTTCAACTGATCCCATAATTCCCTTCTTTTTCTCTAACAACAACTAGCATATACAAAAGAAAAAATCACCTGAGCACCTCCTACCGCAATACATCTAGAGATCTCTTACTCTAATATACTACTCACAGAAAAAGGACACTTCATTATTCCAGAACATCCAAATTTTGTCTCCTACCCCGACGTTTGTCATGTAGTGTGGGAATCGTAACCGTCGAGCCCAACAGAAAATTCTACCAACAGAAACAAAGGTTCAATAACAACTAACATAAAGGGATTAAATTGTTTTTTCAGCCCCATTAATCTACTTTAGGAGGATACCACACCCCTAGCATTCCATACAATAATATTCATCGTTAATAAGATTTTTTGGACCTCGTAGTGATTCCTAGCGTTACCTTTTTCCTAACATTTCCTCTTCCTCTCTTTAATGGAACTGACATGAGATGATCTGTATCATAGTTTAGGACGTCTAGTTCAGGTAAATCGTTTTCATACTCACCGTCAGATGTGATATGAACCTCCATTGCCTTTTCCTCATTTTGTACACTAACTGCATTTGGTGAAATTTGGGGGAGAGGTTCTCCTCTGATAACTAAGTCCGCAATATTATCTATAATATCCACGGTAAGCATTTCTTGGACAACATCAGCATCCCTCCTGACAATAGCTTACTCCAAATTAGTTTCTTTAGATATCGTATTTATCGTCAAAATTTCATTAGCGTCTCGATTCCTTTCATTCACGATACATTCACCATTACCTGTATTGATATATGTGTTATTCAATTCCATATCTTCATTAAGTACGTCGTTTGTCTTCTCCACATGAACGTTCTCTCCTGAGTCATCAATGGTGATAGCAACTTCATTACACCCAAATAAAGTCAAGGTCGAAGGAATCAAGATGTTCTGCTGCAGAATTCTTTTCCGTTTTTCTACTATTCTAGCATCTTTTTCCACTATCTGGTGTTTTGCTTTCGGTGCAAACCCCTTCAACCACCTACATTATCCTTTTTTCTCCATATCTTTTTAGGCCGATTATTTTCTGAAATATTATTATCTTCATACTCCTTCTTTTTATTGCAAGCCTTCTCTAGATGGCCCATACCCCGACATAAATGATAGACCATTGGGAGCTTTTCATAAAAAATTTCCTGATAACGGCTAGATGGGTGGAAATGACGTCTAGCCAGAAAGATTGCACCAGAGGTTTAGATACGTCAACCCCTACATAAACATGCGCTCCATCTGTACGAGACGCACAAGCCGTGAAGTTGTCCCTCTTCAAGAATCAGCCAAAGACACCGGTGATGATACACAACATAGATTCATGGTAAAAATGGAGGGGGGGAGGGTAAGCCATGGAGAAATACCCAGATAGGGACCAGTGATGATTCCTTATCTTCATTGAAATCTGGAGACCAGAAAACAAGTCATATGGTATGCCATCGATGTCTGAGGATTCTTCAAAATGTCAAAAAGAACACATTTTCAACAATTTCAAAATGGACATTGAAAACACAAAACTCAAAATACAAAATTGAAACACAAAGAGAACAACTCATAAGACTTCTCCCTTCTTCATTTTTCCCTTTTACCTTTTTGAGGAGGAAGCAACTTCGTTTTGCCTTCATTTGTGCGACAATGACACCGTCTCTTTCCTTTGAAGAAATCTTATGTGTTATTTCTCATTTTTTTATGGATATAGATACTGATTTGAGTAAGAGATTAAACATTCCATTTACTTTGAATATTACTTATACTGGTCCTAAGAAAAATAAATAATAATATTATACTTTGTTTAATAAAATAATTATGTTTACAAAAACAAAAAGAAAAGGTAATCATTGATTTTTATTTTACAGATATATTAGCGATTGCAATTGATATGATGCCTACGCGATTGATTCAATCAAGTACATGGACCAGAATTTCAAACAAAAATGATGTTAACACTCCGCAATTCATTTATTAATAGAGAATGCATATTGATAGCAGAAAATATTGAAAAAAAAAAATAGTGATCTTTTCAACACGAATAAAAATTACATCTTTCTTTGGTATGTTCCATAATCTCTTCCTTATTAAAACTCTTAAAAGGCATTGTAATAACCTATATATAAATATATAATTAGTTATAATTTTTTATGTGTTTTCTTTAATGCTATTACATAGGTTTAAAGCTGTCTACAAAAGTTGATAGCACTTTCTTCTTAATCGCTCCTTTCATTGTAGTAAAATAATTGGTAGAATGGTATGTTTAAGTTGTTCAAATTTTCATACTTTATTTTCTAATTCACACACATCTGTATGCAACATATCATTACCTTATTTAATAAGTTATTCCCATGTTATTCTTTCAAGTGAACACAAATTCCAAGAAAATTGATGAATTGGTATTAAAAAAAATCATACCAGGAAAAAAACTCCCACAAAGCTTTCTCCTTCCTTGCACAACAAATTCACTTCAATCCAAAATCTGCATGGCCGTATTTTATCGGTACTTTTCCAGCTTATAGTTACTATTCATATATTTTTTATTATTCCAATATATTCATATATACAATAACATATGCCCATTCTTTTTTTAGTTCATGTTTATCTTTTTTTTTAGACTTATTACTAGTAAAAAATCATTTTCATAACAATGGAGGTTTTATTGGGTCAATAGCACAACAACATTCAAGAAAATCGATAACAAATGTTGGTACATGGCTTGCAACAACTGCTATCGACGATCAAAAATGATTTTGGTGAAACATATCTTTGCATTGTTTGCAAGAATCTCAATTCTAAAGCTATTCCTCGATAAAGATATAATGTATACTAATGACAAATTTTAATCTTTTCCACGGAAATAACGAAAACACTCTTTTCATGCATTTCTGTTTCTATTTTAATTTAATATATCCACATCTTCATTTGCAAATATTGAATCCTTCTTTATCTTAAGGCTAGAGCATATGTGCAACTGTCAGATATGACATGCTTCATAAATGCAAGTACAATTGGTAAACCAGTTGAGAAACTTTTGTTTACAAGTACAAAAGTCTTGATGGAGCAAACCAACTTTATAACAACTCTAACTCACATTAAACCTTCTGCCATTATATAGTTAGTATATATTTTTCACAAAATAATAATATATCTATGTCTTCATTTACAAATATTGAATCCTCCTTTGTCTCAGGGCTAAAGCATGTGTGCAATTGTCAGTTATGACAGGCTTCATAAATGCAAGTACAATTGGTGAACCAACCGAGAAACTTTTGTTTACAAGTGCAGAAGCCCTGATGGAGCAAACCAACTTTATAACAATTCTAACTTATATTAAACCTTCTGCCACTATATAGCTAGTATATATTTTTCACAAAGTAATAATAATACAATTCATTTTTTATATACATGGTTCAAAGACAAACTTTGGAAATGTGATTCAAAATATGCAAAACACTGAACGAGCATTCTATGTGAAAGCGATTCAAACAGAACCTAATTCATCCAATTATAAGTTTGACACTATCTCTGTAATAGATTTGGAACATCCATAGAAGAACAACGCTAAGGGGAAGTCAATTCTGAACATGTAATTACAACAATTGAAAAAAGTATTGATATGGATTCTCAGCGTTAGGTTTTATAGTTGTTGGCAATCTTTAGACAAAAATATAGTTGTAAATGAGTTTTAAAAGTCAATGAGTCAATTGGTAGGTTGTATAGATGAATTTGGAGTCCTTGCGTCGATTATGGAATAAGAGGAAAAAGTTTCCGAATTTCTACTAGCCGCTGCTGAGTTGTTGCTTGAGCGTTCAAAACAGAAACACTGTCGCTATACTATCGCTTGAGTGACGGAGTTAACCATAAAACCCAAGTTTGCATTTTTCGAGAGTCCTATCTATCCTATGCTACCCAAAAACCTAAATAGTATATATATACCCAAGCCCCACTTTGTGAAAAGATGGTTTGAATATTATCATATCAAAAAGATTGCTTTCAACACATCCTACATATTATTCAATCTCCATTAGTTCAACCAAAATCATTGAAAACGTCAAATTCATATAATCAAAACACCAAAACCTAACTTCTTCATAATCTGTCGGAGTTCTGAAGATTAAGAAAGGTGACCAGAGTTTCAATTAAAGGAGAACGAGAGTTCTTAGGTAGTTTACAAGAGATAAACGATTCCAGAAGGTTAGGAGCTGGTGCATGAGCATGCAGTCTAGAAGGCCGTGGTGATATAGCCAAGATGTCAGAAAATACTAAGACTTAGTCAGTCTGTAAGTCTTTATCATTTATAATGGATACTACTGGCTTGGGCCCAACGTTTTTATCCTGCGAGAGGTTTTCTCCGTCAACAATTTCGTAGTATTGTTTAATTTTTATACAATATATCAACTACGGTAATTCAATTTAGGATAGTATTACATGTGAATTCATTTGGATAAAATTAATAATTGTAACTTGCTACTGCTATTAATTAACAAATTTAAATTTCGCATACAAATACTTATCACCCCCTCTAGATGTTAATTAGGTCAAACTCGTAACTTTCAAATAGTATTAGAGCCTCAATTCGATTCTTGACCCTAACTTAATTTAGATGAACCAGTCTCTTTTCGTACCTCTATTTTTTGATGGAAGCAATTATGCATATTGGAAGGTTAGAATGAGAGCTTCTCTTAAGTCTTAGGATAAAAAAATTTGGGTTAGTGTACAAATTGGTTGGACCGCCCCCTCTATTACTGTTTCAGGTGTAGTCACCCATACAGACATATCCCTTTGGACTAAAGATGAAGTAGCCGAGTGTAACTGGAACACTAAAGGGCTTCCTGCCTTATTTATGGCTGTGTCCACCGAAAAATTTAGGAGAATATCAATGTGTGAGATTGTAAAAAAAGTTTGGGATATCTTAGAAATCACACACGAGGGAACCAATACTGTAAAAAATTTCAAACTACAGATGTTGACCACTATGTTTGAAAAAATTAGAATAAAGATGATGAATCGTTCGATGATTTCTATGCGAAGTTAAATAACATAGTGAACTCTAACTTCAACCTAGTTGAAAAAAAATTTGAGTCTAAAATTGTTCAAAAAGTCCTTAGAACCTTACCTGAGAGGTTAAGACACAAGATTACTACAATTGCAGAAAGTAAGGACTTAAATACAGTTAAGAATCCTTATCTGAGATGTTTAGGCCTAAGATTACTGTGATTGAAGAGTGTAGGGAGTTAGATACAGTAAAGATAGAGGAACTTATAAGATCCTCCAAACCTAGGAACTCATCATATCTCAACCAAAGAATAAGTCTATAGTCTTGAACACCATTAAGGAAAAAGAGTATGACTCTACTGATTCTAAGACCCTTAAGGATGAGGAGATAGCTTATTTTGTTAAGAAATTTCAAAAAGTTCTTATGAATAAGAGAAAACCTCAAGAGAGAAAAAAATGTGCCCTTAGTAAATTCAGGAAAGACAAGCGTAATAAGAATAATACTTAGAGTTCTAGTAAGAAATCTTAGTCAGTTAGATGTCGTGAGTGTCAGGGTTTTGGATACTATAGGAATAAATGCCCTAGCTATAAGAAGAACCTAAATAAAGGAAATGATATGGCAATGACAATTTTACTAATTGATGATTAATCCAATTCAAGTGACCAGAGTGATTCCTCTAGTAGTAATGATGAAAGGAACTATATGGCCTTCACATCTATAATTAATAATGATTTAGATGAGGATAATGAGAATGTTGATGAGGTGGAATGTAGTGAGGATTATGAGGAAGACTCTGAGCATGATTCAGAGATTCGTGAGGCATGTCATCAGCTGTTTGAATAAGGCATGTCATCAGCTTTTTGAATAGAGTCTTAGGATAAAAAAGGTGAATAAAGCCGTACTGAAAAAAGTTAATGAATTGAGTTAGGAAGAGAGACTCATAGCTAACCTTCAAGATTCTACCAAAAGTTTTTGTGAGTTAAGACTTGTCAATGAAAACTTAGAGGTCAAAGTTAAAACCTTAACAAGTGACCTAGAGAAATCCAATACTCAACTCCATTCCTTCTTGAGTGGTACTCATAAACTTTATAATCTCTTAGGGATGAACAAGTCAGCTAGAAATAGGCAAGGTCTAGAATATATTCAGACTGATAATAATACTATTAGTTCATCCAAGACCATTTTTGTCCAAACCACTAACAAACATACGAATGTTGCTAATCCTGAATCCAATGGCAAAGGTGACTTAGGACAAAAACCTACTAGACAATGTAGGACCAACCGACCCAGAAACCAATATAAAATATCACGTACTTTTGAACCTAATTTTATTCCTACATGTCACAATTACGGTGTACTAGGATAAAATAAGGCATATGTGTCATAAACTCATGAATATAAGTAGAAGTCAGGATATCTCTAACAAGGTTGACTTCCTTACCAATTAAGTTAGCCACCTAACTGAGATGATGACTCAGTTGACTAGGATTACCTTTACTTCAAAGAAGGTTTGGGTGAAAAAAATTGATCTCCCTAGGTATGAAGAAAAATTGAACTACTATTTTGCTCTTAAAACTAAAAATGACTCTATGCGATATCTTGATAGTGCATACTCTAGACATATGTGTGGAAATAAAGCCTTGTTTTCAACTCTTGATGATTGGAATGACGGTATGGTTACTTTTGGAGACGGTGTTACGTCACATATCCTTGATAAATGCACTGTCAATTTATATAGGTTACCTGCTATCTCAAATGTATTGTGAATGGTTTAAAATCTAACTTGTTAAGTATTAGTCAAATATGTGATACTGATTTTGAGGTTAGTTTTGTCTAGAAAATAAATGTGTACTGTTTATGATTCAAATGGTAATGTTGTTATTAAAGGAATTAGAATTTCTGACAATTGTTATGTAGTTCTTCCAAATTTCAAATATGTGTCTAGTAGTGCTAAGATGGATATGACTGAACTTTGGCACCAAAGGTTTGGTCATATGAACTATAAAAGTTTGTCTAAATTGGCTAAGAATGAATTTGTGAATGGTTTACCCAATATTGAAAAAATTGAAAACACTATTTGTGGACCATGTCAACAAAGTAAACAATTTAGAGTAAATCATAAGCAAACCTCTAGCATCTTGACAAGCAGGCCTTTAAAATTACTTTATATGGACTTAATGAGATCATTTAAGACTAAAAGTCTTGGGGGTAAGCGTTATATTTTGGTTGTGGTTGATGACTTCTCTAGATTCACATGAATTGAGTTCTCGAGAGAAAAATCTGAGGTGTTCAATCTAGTTAAGTCCTTGTGTAAGAGACCTAGGACTGAGAAAGATTCCACCATAACTAAAATTTGGAGTTATAGTGGGAAAGAGTTAAAAAACTCTAACTTTGAAAATTACTGATTGGATGAGGGAATCCAACAAGAGTTCTCTTCACCGATCACTCCACAACAAAATGGAGTAGTTGCATGTAAATTCACCTGGATAAAATTAATAATTGTAACTTGATGTTGTTATACAAACAGCTATTCACCCTCCCTCTAGATGTTAGTTAGGCCGAACTCGTAACTTTCACTTAGGAAGATTGATCACTTTCGGCAAAAAAAGCTCTTTTCAAGTCTTCTGATTACAACTTAAGTTCAAAAGTAAATTTTGAGGAAAGCATAAACTCATAAATTTCTTACTCAAATCCATTTACTTCAAAGGAAAAAATGGAGTAGATAATGATTAAAGTGTTTTGAAATAACTACGTTTGAAAATTAAGTATGAAACAATGTGTCCACCCCTTACTTTTGTTAAATTTATGTATTTAGAAACTGATGAAAACATGTTAGTGTTGAAAAATGAGGTATTTCGAACATGATAATTACATTATTCACGCTGAGAATATGTTCTTATTTTGTTTACCTTTTATGTACGTGGACTCCTAAACAAATGTAGTTTTCTGCAGTTATCAACATTAATAGAATCAATTTCTATTTTACTTCCCAAAATTTGTTTCTTTTTTCTCTTTTCTTTGAGTATAATTGAAATTCATAAAGTTCTCTTTCAATTTACAACTGCACAAGTTACTTTTCGAAGTATGAATATAGCCTCTCAAATTGAAGTTGCTAAAGAGAAACATTTTGCTAAATTCAAGTTACAACTTGTTTGCAATGTCAAAGAAAAAAAATTCATTCTTCATCTATAAGATTATAGAAATCAACTTTCGACCGTTCAATTAGTCATACAAAGAACTTTAATCTAAACAGAAAAATAGATTTAATGTGACAACCAATAAGTAATTAACTTTTTACTTACGCACCTAAACACATACAACCTAATTTCACAAGAGATCATTACATCATTGCTTATATTTATTTATAAAAATAAAAACAAAATTATCATTGACATACAATATACAATCGACAAAACAATGACAATTGAGCAAACATTTCACATCTTCAATTACTTCTAGAAAATCTACAAATTTTACGCTAATAAAAACAAAATAAATACAAAACTCGTGCAACGCACGTGACATAAACTAGTATTTATATAAACATTGTGAAATGAAGTAATAGACATACACGTAAGATCCCCAACTCTGATATTACATGTTAAAATTGAGTTTTAATCATCCCATCTAAAAATCAAGTAGTGTCCAGTGATTGTGAGAACATTCTAAAACTTTTTGAAATTCGATCACTATCATTTAAGTGACCCAATCTATTGACTTAAATTTCATCTTGTTACTCCGTAATAGAAGTGTTAAAATTTTAGAAATGCACCTCAAATTATAGTGATATTTAATGGGTTTTTGACATCTCACAAAGTTGTAGTGGGATGTCAAAAGTTTTAGCGGAAAGTGAGGACAAGAGCATGTTTCGAATGTATTTATATATAATTTATAATTAGATAAAAATAAATGGTGAACAAATAAAAAGTCAATTTGAGTACTTATAAACCTGAGTCAATAATAGGCCGAGACTCGTGTGACCAAGGTTCATCTTTATAAGTATTTTGCAGCCAGGTTGTTTAAAGAAAGAGTTCATCAGAAGAAATAAAAAAATGTCGCAGTGTTTTCAAAATCTGAGCTTGAACAGGCTCACGTGAATGAAAATAATAAACGAGGCTCCTCCTCTTAAGTGCATCAATGCCAATGCAATGTCAATGACCTTTCATTCAAAATAAAGCAAACTTTTTGAGCGCTAAATCAGACTGCAGCATTAAATGCCCATTGAATTATTCATAACTCCTTTCTTCTCCACAGGTCTTTTGATCTGAATCGTATCAAAATCCAAGCTTTTTCTCTGTTCTCATTACACACACAAAAATGGGTTGTGTTTCGTCTACGCTGCTTAATCAAGACGATGAATTTTCTCAAATCAGCGGCTCGGCTGCTTTCAGCCACCACATTGTCTCTCTCACATCCACTACCTACGGCCTCCTTACACTCGACCCGCCGTCGTCTGACCACCATCCTCCCACTACCACTGTTCCTCCTACACCAACCCCACCACCGCATCCGCCTCGCTTCACCCTTGGTTCTCTCTTCCCCAGCCCACTCTCCGAACCCCGTTCTCTCAAGTCCCACTCCCTCGAAACCATCAACTACCGGGACTTCATGTCCGGCCTCGATGCAGATCACATTCCCAGCTTCCGCTTCTCCCCTTTGCCGCTGCCACCCTCTAAATCGTTTAATACTGCCGCAGTCTGTCCGGATAATGACGAGAATTTGACTCCGAATGTTTCTATAAAGTCCTCGAAGGAGGCCACTAGTTTGAGGAAACCGAATGTTTCCAGGGATTCAAGTTATTTTGGTTCACTTGATGGATTTGAAAAGATTTGCCCGCCAAATGGGGAGCATAGATTAGTGATCTATACGACGACTCTAAGAGGAATAAGGAAGACTTTTGAGGATTGTAATGCTGTTAGATCAGCAATCGAGGCAGTTGGGGTTTTGTTTTTTGAGAGAGATATTTCGATGGACAAGGGGTTTAAGGATGAATTGAGGGAATTGCTGAAGGGTAAGGACACTAGTGACTTGATACCGCCAAGACTGTTTTTGAAAGGGAGTTATGTCGGTGGTGTTGAGGAGGTGATGAGGATAGTGGAGGAGGGAAGTTTTGGAAAATTGCTTCGGGGGTTGCCTAGAACTAGAGGTGGCTGTGTGTGTGAGGGGTGTGGAGGTGTGAGGTTCTTGCCCTGTTTTACTTGTAATGGGAGTTGTAAGATTGTAGTGAATGAAGAAAAGCTGGTGGATGGGAACCAAGGGGAGAAGGCCGTAGTAGTGAGGTGTAGTGACTGTAATGAGAATGGTTTGGTGCTCTGTCCCATGTGTAGCTGAGCTATTGCAGAATGTGGATTCTTTTGGCACCATCCATATTTATTAGGTCCGTTTTCAATGCCTCGTCTTTTCTATTTATCTCAGAAGTATAATTCTAATCTCATTGTGTCTTTTCGTTTGCTTCTGTTTCCAATGTAATGCCGCAATCCGTTTACCTGAGGGTTCTATACTTGTTAGACTTTTTAAAAGATAAAGGAACAGAGTCAGGAGAATGAAATTGTTAGCTAGTAATTATATCATGTATACTTGCTACTTATATGTTATTATTTTTCATTTTTTTGTAAATTTGACTGTTTATAGAGTTCCATTTTCGTGAAGGCAATGGACAAAATGGTATCTGAAAAGTTGGTTACTATCTCATTGTCACTGTGGAAAAATCTTAGGATTTACTTCTGTCAAATTTCTCCAACTTGAAGGAATTTATCGTATTAGTTACAAGGAAATCTCCATTGCATAAGTACTTTGTTGTGTTGCATTTTAAGAGTTTTGGGAATTGTAAGAGTATAACTAATAGTTCTTATAAGAAACTTCTAGCTAGAGTCCTTATTACTAATAATTTCCTTAATCTGGGTTTCCAAGTATCAAATTGCTTGATTTAACATAGCTTGCACTCAGGTCCCAGCCATGTAAGTTCCTCTCTCTTAGCTTGATATTTTTCGGGTATAACTAATAGTTCTTATTGGAAACTAGTAGCTTTCAGACTAATATGTCTTTCTTTGTTCATCGGTACAATTAACCAGTGAATTTGGTTTAGGGCATTGTTAATATGTAATAATAGATGAAAAACTGATACACTGCTGTCATTAGAGAAAAATGTGATACAATTTTTGCCATGTACTGCTGTAAGAAATTGACCCAAGCTTTGGTAATCTGATTCGGACATCCTCGAGAATTATTGTTTCTATTGTGGATTTGCTTTTATTATTTACGTTTCTATTATTGGGCTTATGTTATTGGGTTGGCCTAAACCCTTCACTAGTAGGGTTAGGTTTTACTATTTAAATAGTTTTTGCATTGTAATTGAGACAGTTGATGATTGAATCAAATAATTTGTGGTGGTTGTCAAAGTTTTCCCCTTTCCCTATCCTTCTCCTTCTTTTGCCATTCCTACCTCTAATTCCCTTTTCTCTATTGATTTGTTTCTCATTCCCCATTAATTGTCTTACTTGGTCCTGCATCAAAATCCCAATCAATGATAGGAAAGAGTCAAAACGATGAGGAACCTGTTATTATGCAAAAGAATCTGTAATAGAATTGTCATAGCTTAATTACTTTAACTCCAGCACGTGATGATTGGTGTGGCTTTTTCTTCTAGATATTTATGGGTAAAGAAGCTTTATTCACCCAAGTGGTAACATCAATGTTAACATACAAAATCTAAACAAAAAAAGAGAAATTATTCAGCTTTATGCACAAGTTCTGTTCTAATTAGGGGTGGGCAAAACTTGACCGAACCCGCCCAAACCAAACCAATCATTTTGGTTTGGGTCGATTTTTTTGTTGTTTTTACACGGGTTGGGTGGGTTTGTTGTGTAGACGGGTTGGGTTGGGTTGGGTTGGATTGGGTTATGGGTTAACTCATGAAAATCGAATAAACCCGCTTATTTAAAAAAAAAAGAAAAAGAAAAAGAAAAGAAATAAAATGCTTAGAAAGTAAAAGGAATCTAAAAAGTATGAGTAGATAGTGTAACTATAATTATCTTGGTGCATTTTAGAGGAAGAATTTAATGTCCTTCCCACAAGAAATGTAGTATAAGTTTTTCATGTTATGTTAAATGCACTTTGTTCTTTATAGACTCGGCTAATGATGATTGAATAAGATAATAATTATTTAATCTTGTCTATTTGAATTTAGTATAATAGAAAATTGGATGACTTTAATTTTTGTTGACAAGTCGTCCCAAACCGACCAACCCAACCCAATTCGACCGATACTTGATTGGATTGAGTTGGGTTAAGTTTTGATCAAACTGATCATGTTGGGTTGAGTTTGAATTGAGGAAAAAACCGATCCGACCTGACCGATGCCCACCCCTAATTCTAATGTAGGAGGAACCTGTAGGTCCTAGGTGCTACATGTAGGGAAATATTTGCAAGTGATTACCAGCATCATACTAGGTCCTAGGTGCTAGTCCTGGAATATTTTAACATCAGAAATACTTTTCTTGAAGATACTCTCTGGGATGTAAAGCTTCTTTTCAATTTCTATTGCTTTGTTAACAGACCGATCGTGTCCATTCTCCATTGTTTGTGAACATTAGCTAGTTGATATACCTAAGAAAGCTTTTTAATCTATGGCAAGGTGGATTAATATTGCCAAGTTCTGACATGTGATATCCAGAATCAGTCAACCGTTTCCCTTTCAATGTTGTGTTCCGATTAGGGAATTTAGAGGGTAGGCTTATTAATACAAAGCTCTGCTAAGAATGTTTATTAGTGTGTCTGAGTACAAAGTATAAACATCTCAAGCTATTTAAGGTTGGAATTTTGAATAACATTACCTCATACATCTAATATCACCAAGATCTTTTCAGATTTATTTTTTTACCATTTCTTTTAGCAAAACAATTAGTTTCTATTTTGTAGCATCAACCAATTCACATCTACAGCTAATTCTTCGTGGTTCATTTTGTATCTCCCAGATCTTACTTTTGCACTTGTTGTGGCCCACGTACCCATCCACATTTATCCCTTGGTAAGAAGTTGTACTTTTCCCTCTTAAAACCAAACAGTAGAGTGAGAACAAATGACACAAATATTCATCTAATAGCAGTTTATGGTCCCAACTGATTAAGAATATGTTAGGCATACAAATCAGTCTGAACCTGTGTATTTGAGTTAAACATACAACCATTCATTGTTTTGTGTTTGAAGGGGTCTATAAACTACACTGTTTTTATGTTTGGTTTGCTTTACCATTTACTTTCGGAAGTCTTGTATGCAGTAATCTGAGAAGGCGCTGATGGTCCAATTCCTCACTTGAAATTGCAACAGTGTTTTCACTCGGTGCAGAGAGGGTACCATTGCTGCAGTTATAGTACACAATGATGGTTTGTATTTGGAGACAATTATCTTGTCAACTATATGCCTTGATAATGATAATTACTGTGGGCCAAGGCTGGATTTTCTGGTGTAACTTATCAATCAATATGATTCCAACTTCATATAGTGATAATGTCCAAGGGCTCTTTATATTAAGTATTACAAGCTAGATTTGTTGCTAATGAATGTGATATTGAAGGAATAAGTTCATTTAACAATTATACTCAACACTGACAATTGGAACTCTTTAGGAGAGATGTGAAGTTGGAAATCTGTCTCTCTTTCTTTCCAGAAAATTGCAAGATGGATTATGCATCTGATTTAATGTAAATCTCCAGACCAATTTAATTATGTGGAAAATGAAAGAGAAAGTTATGCTTTGATCTGTTCCTTTCTTTTTGGGCCTGTGGTGTGAAATTTGATTTGTTTTATGAATCCGTAGATTGAATGTGTTTTGGGATGCATGGTTGAGTGTCGTAAACCCTGTTTATTATTTCTGGTGCATTATTTCTTTTTGTTGGCCAATGATATGTAGATTTTATTTCTCTTATTTTTTAACTCCCAGTTCTTTAGTTAAATTTTCTTCCCTCCCCCTTCTAAGCTTGTATTTCTTTCTAGAATAATGCTATGAAGCACTATTGGTCTTTACCACTGGCCTGTGTGGCAACGGTGGTTTATTGGACGTACCAATCCATTTCCATGTAAAAATAAATGGTTTTAAACACTAGTGTTAATGCATAGCATTACTTTCTTTTTATTTTCGGTTGGCCAAGTGGAGGAATAATCATTTCAGAGCTGAACAAAATCATATTCCAATGGAAAATATAGAATATATATATATATATATTGAAAATTACAAAATATAAGTTTGTTGTACCTCTTAATCTGAATTTTGTATGTTTTCTTAGAGATAAGCAATCGGGACATGAGTGCTGCCTGGCCCTGCTGTTTTCTAGTATTTTCTGCACAAACCATGCAGATCACCTAATGTTTGTCGCAAAGATAAAACAATACAATGTTTGACATCTCATACACCAATATTAGATAGTCCATTCTATTAATTTGTACAGCAAAATATATGCATTTATGTATATCAGTTCATCCATTATTTAAAATTCTCTCTCAATCTATGTACTCTGTGATTATTGAGGATGGCCCCAACAATCGGTCTCAGGGCTTGAAACTTGAGAAGTTTGATTTGTTGTACCTGAACGCGTGTTCACCAATTGATCAAGCGAAAAAGACAAGTCTTGGTAGGGACCACCATAGCCGGGGTTGGAATATTGCTGGGATGTTTCGCCATTAATGAGCTGATCTAGTGGGTGGAGTGAAACCCAATCAATCAACCCAATTTTTGAATAATCAAAAGCGTTTCTGTGGCAATAATCCCCAGGTTGATTGGTACATGAAGGTTCGATTGCTGTTATGGTATCGTCAAAGGCCTTAAAGTTGTGATCTTCTTCATTGCAAGGTGAGTTCTTGGCAAGTGACTTACTGCTTGGACTTTCCATGTGTACAAAACCGTCATATGGCTCGTTATTGTTGTTGAAGTCTGATTCATTTTGTTGTTGCTTGCATGATCTTCCCATGTACATGATTATCTGATCAAGAACATCATTGTTGTTGTTCGAGTTGATTAAGGTGGAAGGATTTTGTACAGCCTTGTGGTAGTTTTTCTTCTTGAAGACACGACATACCACCCAACCCTCTTCTGGCACCAAGTCTCCCGGGGTATTACAGGCCTGAATTCATAGCATTACGGTTAGACTGTCAAAATAAGTAACTTACATGCTCTAAGTAAGAAACAGGGAGAAAGGCCTACGACGATGGGATCATCAGTAGTGTTGTCATCGAGCCTATATTCATGCATGATCCAATCCGATTTATGCCCATGTGGAGCTCTTCCTCTGTAAAACACAAGAGTCTTCCGTGTTCCAATTCTTTTCAAACTGCTGTAGATGACTTTATCCCGACCGGTTGCCTTCCAGAATCCGGCAGCAGTTGCACGGTTGGTTCGAGTTCCAGATGGGTATTTCTTGTCTTTATGACTGAAGAAGTACCAATCATTTTGAGGTGTAGATCCTATTTTACACTTGTCTGCAATGTAAATATAATTCATTAAGAGGCAGAGTCAAAAGAAATTAGTGTCAGTCATACTTCATATTTACCTTGAATATCCCATGGCTCGAGCTTGTTAAGGTCGACATCGCGAATTACATCAAGATCAATCTTCTCGTACCCTACTTTCTTCCTCAAGTAGTAGTGTAGGAGCTCCTCTTCGGTCGGATGGAAACGGAATCCAGGAGGCACATTAGACTCGCCATTTACCGATAAATTCATGTCAAAGTACAAATGATTCGCTAATTGTACCAAGCTTACTTTAAAAAATAAGGCAACAAAGTATCAAGACAGAACAACTTTGTCCCAAGGAGAGTTCGAATGGAAGGGGAAATATATATATAGTGTCTGTATTGGGTCGGGTCGGATCCGAATAACATGGATACTTTTGGTAACATGGCCAACATTGCGGTTACACTAGGGGTCCCACTTGATGGCTCCATCATAAACCGTGACCCGATACCTTAAAATCTTCAACAACGGCTCTCTAAACAACCTTTCCCATTCTCCGTCTCTAAAAATTCTCTCTCTACTCATTTTGTACATGCCGTCAATTACCAATCCCAACGACAGGAAGGCAATAGAGAGATGAGGAGTCTGTTGGCATTGCACTTTCGTTCGAAGGAAATCATTGTCACATGTTTTTCAAGAGTAATTTCTTGTATCACCACTAAGGATGTTAATGAGATGGGTCGAGATTGAAAAAGTTATTTAAATTTCTCGTTCTATCGAGTATTTTTGTCACCTCGCCCCATACCCGATTAAGGCAAGGAGAGGAGGCACGGGGCATGGCAGATCCCCTATCCCGTTTATTTATTTCGTTTTTTTAGTTGATAAAAATCATTACTTTTTTTTTTTTTCAATTTGTTAATAATAACCCATATTATCATTGAAAAAAGATAATGATTTTTATATTTTTGTTTGAGAATTTAAAATTGAAATGAATTTTAAATGATACAGGTAGTTGGATGGGATTATGTTCTTCGTACCCGTCCCATCCCCGTCTTGAAACAACAAATTTGTCTTGACTCGTCCCAATACTATGTCTTATCAGGTCATCCTTGTCCTATTCGAGACGATGTTTCACGAGTATCAAGTTTAACAAATGTTTTACCATCTCTAATCACTACTGATTATTAGCATCGAATTAGATGATCACTATTATATTGTTCAAAATTTTATTATTATTTTAAAAGTGAAATTAAACAATTTTATCTATTTTTTTATTTCTACCTTTTATTTTCTCAATAAAATTATAACCCATTGCTCATTCATCTATCCAATTGCTTACCCTTTCATAATCCATCATCCTAAATTAACGGAATGTGCCATGTGGTGGAAGAAAATCCAACGTGGCACATCACACACATGAAATCGGGCCAAATTGGTCGAAGGTTCAAAAAGCTACTACCAATTTCTCGGACCTTCATCTTCTCCCTCCATTTCCTGGACCTTGAATACATGCTTGACATTAATCAGTGCAGCAGAGCCTAGTCCATGATGTGCATGCCCGTTAATCAATTCAGTGGATTTGGGGGCGAATTTGGGTGGAGATTGTTAAGGTTCATTAGAGATTCGGGAGCGAATTTGGGGGCAATTTTGATCTTGCATGAACCTTGTTCTGAAATGCTTCCTCCAATTGGAATTTGAAGACAGAGGTGTGGAGTTAGGTATAGTGGAAATTTGGGTTGTTCCCGCAATTCATCGGTGGCGACGATGGAGGATGATAACGATGGTACGACCAGTAGTCAAGAGCAGGTGTGGCGTTAGGTGTAAGTGGATCTTCCGACTCACAGCAGTGAAAATTGTCTCACGCTCCACAGGGTTTTCGGAGGTGGAGGCAGGATTTCGTTGGGGTTCCGTTCGATTTATATGCTCAGACATGATTTATGTACACGTGGGATTTTTGTTCGCCACGTGACACATTCTGTTAGTTTAGGGTGATGAAAATAAGACGAGTGATGAAGGGGGTAAGTATTTGGATAGATGGGTGAGAAATGGGTTACATTTTGTTATTCGGTGAGCAAGTAGTAATGTGAACTAAAATTGAGTGAGTATTGATTAAATTTACTCGTTAAATATACCATCACGTGTTATTAAAAATATTTTATGCCCCTGTTCTATGAATTTTGAATCATCTAAATTTTCTTCTTAAACTTGACAAAGTTGACATTGATTTTAGTCCATTTAAACACTCTTTCTCGTCCTTTTACACAAATTTTGAATCATCTAGCCTGTAGGCACTATCATTAAATCAGACAAAGTTAGCAAAAGTTTTTTGTTCATTTTTGGACACACTACTCTTTCTTGTTAACTTTACCTCGATTGTTTAGAAGACATAATAAAAGGGCACTACAAATTATGACTGAATCACTATATTTGAAAAAGAAGACCAGTTAAAAAAATTCTCAAGTTTATACCATTAAACTGTAAAATCGGACCGAGGATTAGGGCTATACCGTCTGTCAAGATAGGGAGACCCCCACGCAGCGATGGATGTCCAACTTTTATACCTCTTCCTTCTCAACTCTTCCGATCGGTTCAAAAAGTCTTTCCTGTCAACTGAGTGATACATTGTAAATTAATTGTGATGTGATATATATTTCTTAATGAGCAGCACATTAACATGCTTATTTAAAAAATATATATTACATCACAATTAATTTACAATGTA
>CAIGRB010136736.1:28652-52466 GCA_903798255.1 Fraxinus quadrangulata
TGTTAAATCAATTTATTAAATATTTTTAATTATAATATAATATAATTACTCAAATCTATTAAATTTTAAATTCAAATCATTCTCTTTATCTCTCCACTCTCTTCTCTCTATCATATCTCTATCATTTCTCTCTATCGGAGGCGGCCATCAACTCCGACAACTGTTTCGACGATCACTCTGACAGTCGTACTAGTTACTTTTCCGACCATCACTCGGCGGCCTCTCAGCAACTGTTCTGACAATTACTCCGACGACCGCTCCGATGACAGTTTCGACTGCCGCTCCGGCGACAGTTCCGACGACTGCTCTAGCAACTTAAAAATTTTCAGAAAATTAAAAATTGAAAATTACATCTCTACCCCGTGGATCCACCTACCACTACCCCATTCGCTGACACGTGCCATCCGTGACTAATTGTGACCAAGTTTGTATTCAATATGACTAACTGTGACCAAATTTGTGTTTATTGTAACTGTCTATGACTATGTCAATCTTAAGTCACAATCGATCACAACTAACACAAAATTGATCACAAATAGTCACAACAAACACATACTTGATCGTATAGGGTCACCACAAATAACCAAGGACATTGAATGAAACTATACCTTTCGTACCGTCAATGTTTCCTACAACCCAAGTCATATCTTCTCCAAATCCATAATCGAATGGATATTAGGCTGTACCCTACTTAACATCAGATAGGAGGTTACCTACACCCCCTGCAATTTTCATGAACGAGTTATCAACTTATATGAACTTTCCAATTTAACATCAACAAAAGATGGATTAACTGTGAACAACTTTGTCTTCGGTATGACTAACTGTGACCAAATTTGTATTGAATGTGACTATCTGTGACCAAGATAAATCTCAAGACATAATCGATCACAATAAACACAAAATTAGTCACAAACAACCACGACGAGCACAAGCGTCCGCACAACCGCCACCACATGAAGATTCAATGCTCGTAGCTGCAACCATCATACAATATCACTGCATATAACACTAGTCACCACTGCCAAAACACCACTAGTTACCACCATAACACCCCACCCCACGCCATCGCACAGCACCCACTACACACCACCCCACCCAACCACTGGATATAGCACTGCACACCACCACGCCTAACCCTAACCAAACCCAATCACCACTAAACACCATCGCACCTAACCACAAATAGATCCACGCACACTTAGCAACCCACCACCACCACAACTCACACCACCGTAACCCAATGCCACAGCAACCCAACATAGCAAGCTAAACATGCACCAAAATATGACACAATATTTAGGTCGGTAGATTGAACAAGGGACTCCCACTTTCACATCAAACTTCCTGGCGATTTAGCAAGTTTTCAAGCATTGAGTCCATTGATTTGGAGAAAAATCAATTTAATCCACCAATCATAGACCTCACATTGCAGAAGGCTGTCAAACTGGTTGGCATTCATCCACAAAATTTCGATTGACTAGTTCCCTGCCAGGCTTGCAGCAGTACTTAATTGAAATTTCGGATATACAAGCGGCGCTGCAGCACCTCAACTTCGCTACAGTGAGCTTGCAGCGACGCGCAAGCGGTGTCGTGACAAATGTTCACAACGGGTGGCTGTAGCAGCTAATGCAATAGGCGACCGGTCTCGTGAAACTCCGACGAGAGAAGCAGTAGGTGGCCGGAATCTAGAGGGTGGGGTGGGGAAGAAGTCGACCTGATTTTTGGGTAAGAGAATGACTATCTGATTTTTGGGAAAGAGAGAGACTAGCCGGTTTGGGAATGAAGGGGGTTGTGTTTACTTCAGCTTAATATCTTTATATCTTGAAGTTGTATGTATTGTGTATCTATATGAAGACTTATTCAAATTTTTAGTTTGAATTCACGTGGTCCTAGCAGCTGGATATTGCGTGTTGGAGTGGCTAATCCTCTGTCGGGCCACTTTGGGAAATATTTTATTAATTATAATTAATAATCATATTTACCACCTAATTTTTGAATTTTAAAGTTTATCCTCTTATTTTTAAATTGTAAACTTGAAAACTAGGGTTTTGGGTAATTTTCTCTTTGATTTTTGTGTAAGTTTAAGCATGATTATGCTATTAATCATTATTGAAAGTAAGATTATTCGAATATTATTACTCTAATTTATTTGAATTTTTTTATTGAATTTGACTTCTAACAATCTTTAACATTATTTTTAATAAAACCCTTTTTTTTTTTTTTGAATTGTTTAACTAATTTATTTCATTATTTTTAATAATTATTTTTTATAAATTTTGAATTGTTTAACTAACTTATTTTATTTGTAACATTCTTTCTTTGATACCCACTCAAATGAATTTTCATTTTCATTTTTCTTTCTTCTTTCACCTTTCATCCCGCAGCCTTATAAGCATGTAATTTTGTCACATTAACAATTATTATAAGCTGCGCAGATAGTATTTTGTTTTTGTCCTTTTTTACAAGAGTCATTTATTTTTATATTAAAAGTAAGAGCAATAAATAATCTCAACAGATATGTAAAATCATTAAAAAAAGTAAAAATATTTAGAAATTTTATTATTTGCGCATATTTTAATAGAACACAATATATTGGGAGTGGGTAAAAAGTTTAAGATTTTTGAAGACTCTTAAAAATTGCTACGAAAAACTGGTAAAATTTAAGTCATTTATTTCATTTTGAGATTAACATGAAGAATGTTAATACATGACTTCTGTTATGGGCCTGCCAAACCCGACACCTCACCCTCCATGTATCGGTAGAAGTGGTTCACACCACGCCATGTGTCTCGACCGAGGTGATTGTACACGAGACGAGCTGATTGCATATGTCAAAGTGATTACATGATGGACGAACTGAACATATGTCAGCGAAGGAACTAAACTCTTCTGCAATACACCGCGGACGCAAAGGTCTGTACTCCGCTTTTACGACTCTATACCTACCTTCTCTCGCCCCAACAAAGATCTCTTGTACAAATATCTTTCCAAAGTCAAATCTTTAACTAATGGGACATGTGGCAGGACCCAAACTGTCAATTCAACTGCCTTTGTCAGAAACATTCAACGCCCGCCAACATATGGAAGGATAGATTGACACCTAGGATGGGACGGACTCTGAGGATCTAATAACACATGTCTTCTCATCCAACGACTCTCCTCTTTCCATTCTTAGCATAAATATCCTCTCCTTTTGCTAGAAGAGGGATTCGAATCAATATTTCTTCTACCGCATTGTAAATTCGAGTATCATCATCTCCCTTAAATATTGGCAAGTTATTACTACACACTTGATAAACCACTTCCCGACGGGTATCCTACCGCCGGTGAACCTTTTCCGATTGAACCTTAAGCTGACTTGACCATCGAAGTACTCGCGGCCACTCCCAACCCCTCTGGAAAAGGCCACGAGTTACTAACGGTATGCTGCATTTGCATGGAAGAGTTGACGTGAAGACTTGTTCTGTTGGCCACGTGTCGAACTACTTTTCGAGGTCAACAGATTGACGCCGTCTATAGGAAACTTAATTTAACCATGAGTCTTCCCACTAAAAGCTTGTTCAAAGTATCCGGTTGATATTCTCCCTTGAAAAATGGATTGGGCCTTGAAAAAAGATCAGTTATACATCAAGCTCTACTACTAAGAAGAGACCCTTCACATCAGATCATGAGTTCCAGTGACGAAGGGATGAACTGAAGGAGAACAAGGGAAATCTCTAAAGAAGGGATTTCACGAAATGTCACGCATTAATGACCCCATCATCGGTATCGCAGAAGTAACAGAACATCTCAACTAACAGCCAAAGTGGCTAGTATGGCCACAAACATGAGGAACATTACAGCTCAATATGCTGCCTTGCAAGAACTCCTCATGTAAGTGCAGAACCAAGATGGTCTCCAACTCCCATAAAACCCTTAACAATCAGCCCATAGACGAACTGAGGCAGAATCTAGCAGGAGAACCCATTTGAGTCCTCAAGGCAAACCCCTATCGAAAGAGAAGTGAGAATTGATACTTCCAACTACACAACCGCTCTGGCTGACAACACCCATGCGAGAGAGGACAACTTCCCTCCGGAATATGAAAAGCAGTCCCTGAGGTCTGCTAGCGTTTTTGATCGGATTGGACGACGCCTAGAAATAGAAACCAGCCCACGTACCAAACGACCCATCAGTAGGAGCGTGCACAAAGTCAAGTTCAGGCTCCTCATCCTAGAAATAGACGGGATAGGCGAAATATGGTGGATTGGGAGAACAAAACTGAAACTACCCAGCATCTACCTCGCCCAGCAGCAAACGGGAATGATTCTGACTAACCATGTAGGTCGTATGAACATGATGATGATGATGAAAAATTTCCCTTCTCTAGGGAACTTCGCACCTTTTCGAAGCCTCATAACTTTATCCCTCCTAAGATTTTCAAATACGAAGGAAATGGCGATCTAGTGAAATATCTCAACAAGTATAAAACGCAAATGAACCTTAGAGGCGCCTCGCCAACTTTGAAATGTAGGGCCTTCCATATAACTCTCGGTGGAGCTGCTGAAGTGTGGTACAGCAGATTGGCACCACTTAGCATAAGAAGTTGGCTATACCTGAAAAAGGCATTCCTAAACTAATATCTTTCAAGAAAAGAGGGAGATGCGACAATTCAACGCTTGCAAGACATGAGGCAAGCAGCAGGGAAAACCCTAAAGAGCTACATTGCTCATTTTACCGACGAGATAACTTACTGTGAACAACTTACAGACAAAGAGGCCCTTTCAACCCTGAAAGGAGGGCTAAACATGAACACACTGTTTTGGAGAGATGTTGGAAGTAAGAACCCTTCGACATATGATGAATTGGTGAAAATGATGAAGGTTGAGATTATCAATGAAGAAATGATTGACCACAGAAACAGAGCTACCCAAGGACTCCCACCACCTCAGAGACAAATAGGTAGATGACCCACCTCCTACCTCGGGACAAGCACTGACCACTGCCACTCTGAATGTAGTCCCCACCTTAGCTTATGAAAATGTTGAACCCAACACGGCAACCCGGTCAGAAATACTGGATGACCCTCAACCTCTAGAAATAAAGGACGAGGTGGGAAGCCTAGAGACAGGCCCCATGAGGAACTATTGCCTTATTGTGCTTTCCATATCTACTATGGTCATGACACAAGCGAGTGTAGAAATGTGAACCGCCCTGCAAGTAACCATCGTAACACAAGGGATAACTGCTATCAGGATAACGCACAAAGAAACTCTCCAAGAAGAGGTGAAACAAAGCGATATTAGCCCTTTAATGACAGAATTAATGACAAAGATAGGCCACGGAGTGGACAAAGTCCCAGGAGGGACTCAAGTACCTCGAATGAATAGCAACCCATTTAAGAGATTGACACCATTATCGGAGGACCCCATGTAGGAGACGTATCAAAAAATGCTCAAAGGAATTATGCCGAAAAGACGAGAAGTCCACCAATGGCCAGCTACATAGTGAGCCAACCTTCGAGAGGAGAGGCCATGGAACCTATTACATTCACCCAGGAAGATGCGGCACATGTGTACTTTCCACACTGCAATCCCGTTGTAGTCGGAATCGTGGTAGCTCACAACAAGCTGAAACGCGTGCTAGTGGATAATGGCAGTTCAGTCAACATCCTATTCGGTGCGGCTTTTGACAAAATGGTAGTGGATCATGAGCTAACACAGATGAACTTACCCCTCTCCGGATTCACTGGAGACAGTATCATTCCCAAAGGTAAAATTACTTTGGCTGTCGAGATGGAAGCCTCGCCCCAGGTGGCACACTACTTCATGGAATTTTTAGTTGCTGATCGTCGATCTGCTTATCATGGAGTTCTGGGGAGACCCGCCCTAAAAGAGCTATGGGCAGTTACTTTCATCACCTCTACATGAAATTCTCCACAAAGCGAGAAATTGCCACTGTTCGAGGCAATCAAAATCCAGGAAGTGCTATCTTAATTCCCTAAGGAAGGTAGAACTACGAGTTAACATGGTGCTAGATACTAAAATGTCAAAGGCCTATGAAGAAGGGTGACCTCTAATGCGAGACACTATCATGGCGGAGGCCAGATCCGAAGTATCTTTGGAAGAGCTGGACCCCAAGGTGATTTAGTCAGAATCGTAAACCACCCCAATGGAAGAATTATAAACATTCCAGTGGACCTCCAAGATGTATCAATGGTTTTACAGGTCGGAAGAGAATTGTAAGAGGAGATTAAGGAGGAGCTAAAGGACTTCATTTGAAAGAATTTAGATGTCTTCGCATGGAGTCATGAAGACATGATTGGAATAGACCCTAAAGTTAGTTGCCACTACTTGCAAATTGACCCGAACTGTACTCCACAAGGCAGAAGAGGAGAGTGTTGAATGCTGAAAAGTATGAAGCCCTGAAAGAAGAAATGGAGAGACAGGTCAGTAATGACTTTGTCCCTGAGGCCAACTATCCAAAGTGGATTTCGAACCCTGTACTTGTGAAGAAGCACAACGGCAAATGGAGGGTTTGTATTGACTTTTCTATTCTTAATCAGCCATGCCCAAATGATAGCTTCCTACTCCCAAGAGTCGACCAGTTAGTAGACTCAACTGCTGGGTACGAATTGCTGAGCTCCATGGACGTCTATTCAGGCTACAATCAAATTCCTATATTCTCAGGTGATGATGACATCACCTCTTTCATCATTGATATGGGGCTTTATTGTTATAAGGTGATGCCCTTCAGCCTGAAAAACGCTAGGTTTAACTACCAAAGGTTAGTCAATAAGATGTTTGCTGATCAGCTAGGCAATACTATGGAGGTTTATGTTAATGATATGCTTGTGAAAAGCCTTCTAACAAAGGAGCACATCAGGCACATGGAAGAGGCCTTCCGGACACTAAGAAGGTATAACATGAGGCTGAACCCTCTCAAATGCGCATTTCGTGTGGCTTCAGGTAAATTCTTGGGCTATATTGTAAATCAGAGGGGAGTTGAAGCCAACCTAGAGAAAATCAAAGCTCTAATCGAATAAGGTCGCCACAGAAGCCCAAGGATGTGCAACAGCTCACTGGTAGAATAGCCGCACTTAATCGTTTCATCTCAAGGACCACTAAAAAGTGCTTGCCCTTCTTCAAAATCCTCAAGGGGACAAGAAGTTCCAATGGCCAGAGTGCCAAGAGGCGTTCCAAGATTTGAAAAACTACCTGGGATGAACACACATCCTCATCAAGCCAAATGAATGAGAACCTTTATCATTGTACTTGGCGGTGGTGGAAGATTCGATCAGCTCAATACTTGTGCGAGAAGAAGAAATGCACCAGTTACCAATTTACTATGTAAGCAAAGCCTTAAGTATGTTCTCGCTTACAGCCACAGAGCCCGGCCTCGGGTAGCAGGCCCTCTCATGGGGCTCGGGTATGATCAGTTCTATACTATCAAGGATCCTTAAAACGACCCTACACTTCTCTAGTACCTCCGTGGTAATTTTGGAAGGGTATTTCGAAGCCCCCATTGAACCGAAGTGTCCACAAGAGAAGAGACCGTCTCCAAATGTTTTCCCCGACCCTAATGGCCCTACTCAATTCGTCCGAAGATACTAGCCTGGCTCTATCAGAGCAGAACTCTCCTCACCTCTCCCCTCCTCACTCCCAGAAGAGTTAACGGATTGTTCGCTTTCCATTCTGTGATTTTTAGAAGAATTTTTAAAGGAAAAAGATGAGGAAATTGAAAAACTGATTGTTACCTAGTTCAACGAAGTAAATCTGCCCCTCACGGGAGTTTGCACGATAGTCACTGAAATTATGGATGTTCGTCAGAAAAGGTGACTCAAAAAATAGTGAAACCAAAATCTTTTTAGATGGAGTTGGAGATTTTCGTAAAAGTAAAAAGGTTCAAAACTAAAGGAATGGGGCTCATATAGGCGTTCTAAAGCCCACCCCAACCATTGGATTAATCCTAATCGCATCTAGGCCGTCTAAAGCTGAGAACCCAGGATCACCATTGAAATCAGAGGTCACCAAGATCAACGGTCCTGATGAAGCGATGAGTCTCACTCACGACCTGAACGCGTCGTATTGAGGAATGGGATTCGTCGCCATCATTACCATTTATAGCAAAGGAAGCGTGCCTTGGGAAGTAAGCAGATGTCCCATTGACGTGTCTTGGGAAAATGCGAACGCTTTCAAATCATTGGCACAAAGTCTAAAGCTCGTTTCAAACCCGTCACCTCGCCACTTTAAAGCTTCACGTTGCAACAGCTCTCCATAGAGTTGCCAACCTATATCACTTCGGCCAGAGCAGAATCTGATGTTGCAACAACTCTCTCCAGTGTTGCCAACTCTCGTCGCTTCGACTGTACAAGCTTTACATTACAACAGCTCTCCATAGAGTTGCCAACCCATATCACTTCGGCCAGAGCAGAATCTGATGTTGCAACAACTCCCTCCAGAATTGCCAACTCTCGTCACTTCAGCCGCACCAGCTTCGCGTTGCAACAGCTCTCCAAAGAGTTGCCAACCCATATCACTTCGACCAAAGCAGAACCTGATGTTGCAACAACTCCCTCCGAATTTGCCAACTTCCTTCGCTTCGGTTGCACTAGCTTCGCATTGCAACAACTCTCCAAAGAGTTTCCAACACATATGACTTCAAATAGAGCAGAATCTGATGTTGTAACAACTCCCTCCAGAGTTGCCAACTCTCGTCGCTTAGGCCACACCAGCTTCGCATTGCAACAACTCTCCAAAGAGTTGCCAACCTATATTACTTCAGCCAGAGCAGAACTTAATGTTGCAACAACTCCCTCCAGAGTTGCCAACTTCCCTCGCTTCGACCGCACCAGCTTCGTGTTGCAACAGCTCTCCTCAAAGAGTTGTCAATCATTAGTACTTCAGACACATCATATTTCGCTTCATATCAACATTAGACGAAATCATTGGCGTTCGCCGCTAGACTGCCCACCTCCAACACTCGTCCCCATGCGTCCCAACTCAATAGTTAAAACTAAAAGTCCTTGTATTATATAAATATCCATACATGGACTTGCGAGACTATTGTTACAGGCCTGTGACAGACCTGACACCTGATACTCCACGTGTCAATAGAAGTGGTTCACACCACGCCACGCGTCGACCGAGGTGATTGTGCACGGGACGAGCTGATTGCATATACCGAAGTGATTACATGATGGACGAACTAAACGTATATCAGCGAGTGAACTAAACTCATCTGCAATACACCGCGGATGCAAAGGCCCATACTTCGCTTCTACGACTCACACCTGCCCCACCTCGCCCCAGCAAAGATCTTTTATACAAAAATCTTTCCAAAGTCAAATCCCTGACTGATGGGACGTGTGGCAGGACCCAAACTATCAATTCAGCTGCCTTTGTCTGAAATATTCAATGCCGCCAATATATGAAGGGATATATTGACATCTAGGATGGGACATGCCCTAAAGATCTAATAATACGCGTCTTCTCATCCAACGACTCTCCTCTTCCCATCCTTAACATAAATATCTTCTTCTTTTGCTAGAAGAGGGATTTTGAATCAATATTTCTCCTACCTCATTGTAAATTCGAGTATCATCCTCTTCCTTAAATATTGGTACTTTATTACTACACACTTGATAAACCACTTCCTGGTAGGTATCCTACCGAACCTATTCTGGTTGAACCTTAAGCTGACTTGACCTGTCGGAGTGCTTGCGGCCGCTCCCAACCCCTCCGGGAAATGTCACGAGTTACTAACGGCGTGCTGCATGTGCAATGAAGAGTTGACAGGAAGACTTGTTCTGTTGGCCACGTGTCGGAGCCACTTTTAAAGGTCAACAACTTCTATCGATCTATGTAAAAGAGTTTAAAATGTCTTCTTACATTTATTTGATTAATTTAATTCATACACTATGATTTTGTTAGTTACATCAAATATAAATCTAATCCCAAGAATTTTGTTAGTAAAACCTAATTTACATCAAAATTTATGAATACAACAAATAAAATGCTTAAACAATATATTGCCTAGCTACACCACAAATAAAAATCATAACCCATGGTCTTTTGGTGTTTGTTTGGTTTTGTTTTTCATGAAAATTATTCATTAAAGTAATATAATTTGTTACAATTAGAGATATAATTTGTTTTCATTGCCAATTTTTTTTTAAAAAAAATTGTCTAGAAAAACTTTTCTCACAAAATCCATGGAAAAATCTTTTCCTCAAAAACTAAGAAAATCTGGAAAACCAATTCTATGAAAAATTTAATGAATCAAACATGCAAAAAGATAGAAATGGATTTTAATTTCCATTTTCCATAAAAAAGAAAGTCCAATCAAACAGGCCTAAAAGAGTGAATAAAAAAAAATCATATCATCTTTACAAATTCACGTGCAATGCACATATTATAAACTAGTATATTGAAATATGCACATTTTATTAAACAAGATCAAGTTCTTGTTTGAGCTCGTAATTTTTTTTTTTAGAATATATGGTTAAAAAATAAAACAAAATTAAGTTATATTTAATTTTTTTTAATTGAAATGATGTAATTGAAAAAAAAAAATTGAGTTTTATAAAATGAAACTCTAGGGCTAAAATTAACAAGAAAGTGATATTTTAATATGACAATAACATAAATTAATAAAAAAATATGTTTTAAAATAAAAAATATATATTATAAACTAGAGAGAAACCAATAAATTTTGTATGTTTTATTAAGAACAAAACCCCATATTTATTGGGAAGGATTATAGATACAATAGTAATAATTTAAACGGTTGTGGGAGTACAATTGTCATTCACTAATAGATTTACTATTTACAACACTCTCCATTGAACAAAATATTATAAAATATTTGCCTAATTAAAACCTTGTTAAGAAAATCAAATTGGATAAAACTTGTTAGAAGGAAAAAGAGTACAACTCCTCCTCTTGATTTCAACTATTGTATTAATTCACCCTTGTATTGCACGTCAATGTTTTCAATATTACAATTCTGGTGAAGCATATTTCATGTTGTCTTGTTATGGTCATTAAATAACACAATCTTCATACGAGATATTTATCAACCTTTGATGACTGTGGTAACATATTGATTCAAAAAATAGTTCTTATTGATTTCTTAGGAAATCTTACACATTAAAGTATTATTTTAATGATAAATGTTTTGTATGTTATGAATTTTTTTTACATAAAGAATATGTATTGTTAAAACTCTATTAGGAAAAATCCTGTGAGAAAAATCCTAATGAAGGAAAAAGAATATATTTATCTTTGGAATATGCTACAAATGTTGTCTCATTAAAAATCTTGTCAGAAAAATCTAATGGGACAAAACATTAGTCAAGAAAAAATGAGTACAATGCGTATTTACTCTTCCTCGTGATAATATTGATTGAATTATATATTTAAGACATTGAATCATGCCGATGAATTGACTATAGTCAAATTTATTATATGCATATCAAATTTCATGTATTGCTATACTAATAAAATAGAGACTTATGATTACATCAACCACATGATAATTTATCTATTTACAAAAGTCCTCGCTAAATTTATTATACAAATAGTTGTACATTTCATATTACGACTTTGCTTTTTCTATATTCATTTTGCACAAGTATACACCTTTAGGTGTTCAGACTACAGATTCGAAAACTTCAAATTTCTCTAACAAATTCAATTTGTTGGGATTGCGTCCATTTATTTGGTCAATTATTTTTTCGATCAATATACTTCAATAAATTTATTTCGATATCCTCACTATTTATAATATGATGAATACATCACGTGCAAAAGTGCTGTCGACAATTTTTTCGCATTCTATTCTTTTCTATAACGACAAAACTTATTAAAATATCACAATTTTCATTATTTTGGGCACCTAAACCTCTTCTAGGGTTTTAAAACTTGTTATATCTAAATACTCATCAAGAATACATACCTCCTTAATATGATCATTTTTGCTAATTGCTCCATTTTTATTTTGAAATTTTACATTAAAATCGAATATCATCAGACTTCAAGCGTGCCATAAATTTATAAAATATAATGCTAACAAATTGTCCTCCTAGAGCATCAATTTGTGTTGGAGCATTTAAAACTGGTGCATGAGATATTGTTAATCTCTTTGATCATTAAATGTCTTTAAATAAATTATTTTTTGAACTTCTGATTTGTATTATCTTTTGCGAGGATAATGATGCATTTGTACATTATTTCTAATTTATTAATTTCTTCCCTTAATACTGAGAGAACTGTCTATTCAAATTGACAATTATTTTTACTGCATTATAAAATATCACCTATTTGGGATAAGGGGTTCAAACAACATATTTATTCTGACAATTCTTTACTTTTCATCTCAGTGCATTGTGGTGGATCAATCTTACATATATTGCGCTATCAAAATAATTTGATAGAAAATTAGGCTCTGATCATAAGCTAAGTTATAAGTGGGAGAACTTTGATGTTAATATGATGCATAATAGCATTCTCTAAACATAAATGAGAAGTATTTTGTTCTCAATTTTATTAATTGGAGGCATTTAACATGCAATTTGTTAAATATTTATCGACGTCTCAATTAACACTCGTTAAAAAGTTGAGATTTGTGATCACTAGCATTAACAAGACATGCCGTCTTGATTGTATAATTTGAAAATTATACTCATAATTTGAGCAGTAATTTCGCAAACTTTAGATTACAAATGCTATCATCTAATATTGTATCAAATCGATTGTCCATAAAGAGAATAAATAATATATATGAATTCATTGGATTGAAGAATCTTTTGATTCTTCATTGATCCAGTGATGGTCCAACTGATCATACCAAACAAATTGAACTTTTGGATCAATATAAGATATAATTCAATTATTTAATTTCAAAAAATATAATTAAATATTATATAATTATATAATTATCAATGTTCACATGACAAAAGTCGTATGTTTTCTTTCGGGGATAAACACAAATTCATAAACTACACATGGTACATTTTTCGAAACATGTTTTATTTCGAGAGTGCGTTGTATTTTATTATCGCTTCTTCAAGAGCAATATATTAATATTTTTTTAGAAAATATTGAAAATTGTAATTCGTACTTTTTAGGAGCAAGTAATATAATTTATCTTATATTTTATTTAATTATGCTTTTAGAGCATGCAAAATTTAACTATAACATCAATATATAAATACGTATGCAGAAGAATAGAAAAGTAAAAAAAATAAAAGAGTAATTTAATTCGTGATTTTAACGAGAAATCAATCAATATTTTTTCATTTAGAATATTGAAATTTTAATATCATGCTCTTATGGAGCAATTAATATTCTCTAATGTTGTGTTATTTCATGAGCAACAATAAATTATTTGTAATATACAGATTTATGATTATTATTATTCTCTTGAAATATTCATAATTATATTGTGTTTTTTCAGGAGTAACAAAATATACAAATATAATATTCGTTTTTAAGCAATACTATAATGTTCTTCTAAAATGTTGATTTAGATTATCCACTTTCAAGAATAATATACAATATTTCGAAATTTTGAATGAAACAAGAATTATGTTGAAACAAATATTTATCCATCATAAATTGGCATCAACTCGATATATCAAATCAAATAACTATATTGCTTATATAATTTAAAATTCAAAGAATACTTACTTGAGCAGACTAAGAGTACTACTTTTTGTCTTTTTCTGATGGAAGAAAAAAGATTATATCTCAATTTTACTAACTCAAGTGGTGAGGTGTTACAATTGATTAAAGTATGATCAAATAGAAGACCATGTATATAATTTCTATAAAATGGTCAATAATTGATTAATTTTCAACACTTGATCAATATAATATTTCTGGCCGGTCCCTGTGAATGACGATTTGTTTCTTTCTTTGATATTATCACAAACAATCAACATACACACACAATATAGCAATATATCAAAGTTTATGTCTTTATGCACTTTCTTGTTCGATAAAGCAGCCGCCTTTATTCAGGTTAGATTGTTTTGACTACAACAAACGATTTATTGATCAGTAGATGGTGTTTTGTTTTTGGGGGTTTATTACTAGCATTTGAACTCTGATGTGAGCTTGTAATTCATTTTTAGTTTAGTGTGTAATCTATTACCTGGGCTGTATTCGTATGTAGTTGAATTTTTAAGTTTTGGTGTATAATTTGAATTCTGGGCTGGATCTGTAGGTGCTTTTGTGAAGTTGGCAGTGAAATGGTTGATTAATTTAGTATTTACTAAAACTTAATGTGTTTTTTTCGGTAGTCTGCTACTTGAACTCGAGAGTTCTAATAGAAACCTGAGATTGCAGTGTCGAAGTGTTTTGGGTTTTTTTTATTTTGTTCGAAAACTGGACTTGTTGAGTGGGTTCTCTAAAAATTCAGTGCCTATTGTAGATTTTCTACGTGTTCTTGGGTTCGAAATCATTTTTATCGAAATAACTGCATTGACATATTGTATTTTTTTCAGCTTGGAGTATTGCGGTTTTTGATATAACTTTAAAGTAGTCCAGTCGAAATTGAAGTAGGCTGTTCTGAATAATAGTGATTATGGAATTTTGAAGTGCCTGTTGTGTCCATTTGCTTTGTCAAGTCCGAGTTTGTATACTATTGACTTTAACTTGGCAGGTAATTGTGCAAATTGATTTTGCTCAACGCTGGGTGCTTGTGAACTTTGAACGGAAGTTCTTTTTTGGTTAATTGAACTGGGGCTAGGTTTCTTCAATTCAACCAGAGCTTCACTATTGAGCATGTTTCAGTTACCTTTTGGCCTTTGAAGGACGAATCTTTTTGCGGTGCTGCTCTAAAATGGCATTAGTTTTGTTAAGTCTAGTATTGGTGGTGCAATCGTCAATAATATCTGCTTCTGGGTCGTGGAAGCATATGAAGACTTGTGTAACATACCATATAAGCACCTTGTACGATTCAAGTCAGGAATTGTTTTATATAGATGGAACATTGGTGGACAAATACTTCTTCTGTAATGCTATCAGAATGAATCTTGCAAATCATTGCTTCATTACAGGAAATGTCAGAACTCAATACTGTGGGTTGGACTTTTCGTTAGGTATGCACCATTAAATTTATGTAGATATTTGCTTTCCATCTCAATCAACCCTCTTTTATATGATGATCCCTAGGAAAAAGGTTTCAATAATTTACGAAGTACTGCATCTTTCTGTTCTGTCATAGATGAGTTGCCTTCGGGGCCAGGAAGAAAATTTTTACAACCAGTGGTTAGAGAAGGATCTACAGGGCATGATTACGATAAAATATTTCAGAAGACAAAGGATAAACATGCTAAGAACTCTCTATTAACCCCCCAAAAGTTGGCCATGGCAATACCAGCTTTCTTTGTTTTATGTTGCGCATTAATTTGCCCATGCTTTCAAGCGAGGAAGAAAGGAATTGGCCATAGTGTTCTCCCCAAGGAGCCAAATTCAAGTGAGTGAAATCATTTTCATTCTTCTAGTGTTTATTGATGTTTGTGCAGAGTCGACTCTCTTGTAACAAATAATATTGGCCGACAGAAAAACTATTGATGTTAGGGTTTTAATATTAAAATATATAAGATTTTTTATTTTATTTTTTTTATTTCTTTGCAAACCATTTTGAATCCATACATGGTATAAAAGGACATAAATCAATTAATATATGTTGTAGTTATTTCACTTAAAAGTTTCTCGTGATTTAGTTTGATTATAATCTTGGTCATTATAGCTTATAACTGAACCATGCTTTTGATTTATACAATTCTACGTGTAACCAAGGACTTGGAAACAGAAAATTAATTATCTTGGACTTAACAAAAGAATATATTAATGTCGATCAAAATCATCCTCCCTCTCTCCAAAATATACAATTCAACGTGTAACCTAAGACTTGGAAACAGAAAAGTAATTATCTTGGACTTAACAACAGAATATATTAATGTTGAAATTATCAAATATGTTTGTAACGAGACACCAAAAGATGCAATCAAAATAGTTTGAAATGTAGTAACTATGTGTTTATAATGTGTGGCCCGAACATATTCCATGAAATGAAGTAAATGGGCTGAAAATTTATATTGCTAACCATATTATGGGTGACATGCGCAGGCGCATATTATAATCTATTAGAAATATCTCTTCACTAATACTATCAACTATGGCATGTGGAATGGAGTTGGTTCTTAAAAATTCAAAATATTTGGGAATTCGATTTATAAAATAGTAATTATGAATGATGGATTTTATACTATGTTCAGTAAAATCTAGAACACAATCATGAGTGTCTCATCTGCTATAGATAGATGCGTTACATGCGTAGACTTCTGAATAGAAGTCAATTCCATGTTTGAAAGAAATAATTTATGGTAAATTTTATCTCCGTGATAAGGATAATTTCAATGGCACAAGACCTCTTGTTTAGTCATGCTTATGCATAGTCAGTATGAAAGAATTAGAATATATATTCATGCAATTCGCTCAATTAATTTTTGTCTGCATATTTACACAGTATTGCACTATTCTTGCAGTGGATTCAGTTTCATCTTTAGAAATGAATTCTGTGTCTGAAAAGATTATGGCTAGTCCACTAAGAATGCCACCCAGTCCTTCAAGATTTTCCATGTCACCAAAACTTGATAGGATTGGATCTGTTCATCTTAATATGAGCCAAGTTGCCAGAGCGACACGCAATTTCTCGTCATCACTACTGATTGGTGAAGGAGGGTTTGGGGCCGTCTACAGGGCTGAGTTACCAGATGGCAAGGTAGTCGCCATTAAACGAGCTAGGAAGGTATAGCTTTTGTTCTTTTTCTGGACCTTGAGTTTGTTGCTTCGTCATTAGAATCATCGAGCATCTCCACGAGACTTTTTAAACATAAGATCCCTTCTATTTTAAAAGAGTCAACCCTTAAAATTATACTTCAAAAGACTCTTCAAATTAAGTCCCTGTTTGTTCTCTATTAATCCTAGAATACGTTTCTCTCACTCTCTTTCAACCGCACATTCTTCAATAAAATAATATTACACTTAAACATACGGGTCTTCATTATTTTTTAACCACATTCTCAAACAAGGTTTAACGTTTTAAATAGAGAGTGAGTTAAGCTCACCAAACCAACTCTCTATAATTAAATGGATTCAAAAATAATATAATAATTTGAAGTGAAGTTATTGAAAATAAAAGATAGGAAAAAACAATAAGTATTTTTGGGAAGTAGTAAAATTAAGTGTTAAAAGGTAAAGAACCCGTTAAAGTATTTAAAATTTTTTACTCTCTAAATATATAAGTGTTCTCTAAATTGCTAAATATGCTCTTTAAAAATAGAGTCTCTTGGAAATACTCTTAGGTTCATCAATAATTGCATAAAAAAACATTGTGTTTGAAGGCTTGACCAAGCAAGACATTATCCTGCCATACAAACAAAGTCATATGTTGATATTGATGGTGGAAAAACATAAGGCCGTGAATGTCATTGTAGAAAATCCAACATGCTTCACTAGTAAATTCATTTTGTATTATTTCAAATATTATTCCAACATAAGGCCGTGAATGTCATTTTATATTTATTCTCTTTAGGAGACAGTCTTTGATGATTATATTTTGAAAATTTGAAGCAACTTTTAGCTGCCCCATTCATAAGAGAGGCTTCTTGAAAAATACCAGAAATAGGTGTCAAACAAAAAACACATGCGTTTCTCGCTATGAAATTCAATGTGCTAATTTCTATTTATTGTCTTTGCTAATTTGGGAAAATAAATGCAGGAATATTTTGAAGCCTTACAAACTGAATTTAGAAGTGAAGTTGAACTTTTGTCGAAAATTGATCATAAAAATCTAGTCAAGCTGCTTGGATATGTTGAAAAAGGGAATGAACGCCTGATTATTACTGAGTATGTGCCAGGTGGTACACTTAGAGAACATCTAGACGGTAAAGCTTTTAAACTCAGCGTTACCAGCATTCCAGTCACGTGGATTAGTATAAATGCAGTATTTTTGCTGATGTTCTTGGTAGGTCTGAAGGAAAAGATATTGGATTTCAATCAGCGACTTGAAATCTCCATTGATGTTGCTCACGGCCTGACCTATCTCCATCTATACGCAGGTAAGAACACTTCCCTCTGAGTTGATTTTGTCGTCATTATTTAGAGAATACAGGAAATGTAACTTTAGAACCATGAAACTGAAACAGCCTAATCCATTACTGTGCGGACCATGATCCCCAACAGCAGGAATTAGTCATGAATTTGCTCCCTGATTTCAGATGAGGCACTTTACTGATATCTAAATAGGATAAACTAAGATTGAAATTCATGGTGCTATTTTCATTCACTGTATATACATGTTAAAGTCTTGCAGCTTAGCCTATATTTAATGTGCTTATCTCTGTTCTTATCCTGGAGGTTCATGGCTATTTTTTTATTTTTATTTTTCACTTTAATTGCAGAGAAGCAAATTATCCACAGAGATGTGAAGTCCTCCAATATATTATTAACCGAGAGAATGAGAGCCAAAGTTGCAGATTTTGGATTTGCGAGGCTAGGAGATGACTCTGACAAAACACATGTTTCAACCAAAGTAAAGGGCACAGTTGGTTACCTTGATCCCGAGTATATGAAGACATACCAGCTCACACCCAAAAGCGATGTTTTCTCATTTGGGGTTCTGCTTTTAGAAATTTTAACTGGTCGTAGACCTGTGGAATTGAAGAAATCACGTGATGAGAGGGTGACAATTAGATGGGTAAGTTTTCCCTTTTTTGTACTTTAACAAAGTTATTTTCTTTAGTGGTCATGTAATACTCGTGTAAGAAGGAGGTCATGATCTGGACAAGACTTTATTATGTTTCTAGCAATGATATTTAACTTCATGGGAGGTATCTTTCGAGTAACTGATAAGAATTGAGTCCTACACTCCTATTTCCTATTTACAAGAGCAATAAAAGAAATGAAAACAAACAAAGGACAGACATGTTTATAGTGATTCACTTTTAATGTGAGAGCTACGTCCACTCGCCATTGTAGGTTTTCAATATGAAGAAGAAGAAGTTTACAATGATGATCTCGTGCCTCTTAGTCTTTGTCCCACAGAAAAAAGCCCCCACAAAAATTCTTTATGTTGTTGGAATATTAGGGCCAATCTAATACAATTATGAAATACCCAAGACGTAAATAATATGAGCAGGCTCCACACCACCCAACAATAATTGGTAAGCACATCTATCAAAAATCATTAACAATGTTTCTCTTAGTTATAGAGCTGTCTGAAGCAGACTTAGTTAGAAGTTTTTATCTGAACTTAGTAGTGCTAGGAAGACAGGCTTATCTATCTGCATCACTTTCTGTCAAGTCTTTGTCCTAGTTGTCATGAAGGTCCTGGTCCATAGGATAGAATGCTGGCTTCTTATGGACTAGACGTTAGTTCTTAGAATAAATTGGTCTAGGAACAAGAAAAGTTTGTACTGATGAAAAGGTAACAGAAAAGGATAAATATAGGGAAAAGGGGAGAGAACAAAGGAAACTACATTCATGAGCACAAAGCAAGCATCAAGGTAGTCAGACTGTCAACTGTATTCTGATTAAACTTGTTCCAGGGTTGGATGCAGAATTGTCATAGGTTGTAATCATATTATTGTTTGAGCTGTTATGAAGTGACCCAAATTCTGCAACAGGTCTCTATACAAGTGTTCTCACTAAAATAGCTTTAAAATGCTTTGTAGTATACCTCATTAGACAACCTTTCACTCTTAAACATAAAATAGCATGTAAGTAGAAGTGCAATTTACTGTGTTGTTTTTTTCCTTTTGATTTCTGTTGAAATTGGATTGGTCAAGACATGGAATTACACTCGTATAGTTCTTTTGGTGGTTACAACTTCTTCACTGCTGTGGCAGAGCCTCATTGTGGCAGGAGCATCTCCCCACTTATGCAACTTGTCCTCCCTATAATTTTCATTGTACGAGGGTTCACTACCATGTTTATTAAATAACATACACAATAATTCTTCACTTTTACGTCCCTCACGGCACAATGGATTTTTTATTTTATTTTATTTTTATCTAAGGGCTGGACATTCTAATATTCATAAAATAGGTGACGGTGGTCATGGACTATTCTAATATGATTAACCACCTTATCTACAAACTTTGTGCAGGCTTTTAGAAAGTATAATGAAGGAAAATATATGGAGATGTTAGATCCTTTGATGAATGAAATGGTAGACGAGGATATACTGGAGAAAATGTTTGGTTTGGCCATCCAGTGTGCAGCGCCTACTCGAGCAGATCGTCCAGACATGAAATCAGTGGGGGAGCAGTTGTGGGGAATTAGAATGGACTACTTGAAAAGTGAAAGGAGATAGTTACAGGTGACTGACTATACTAAACAAAGGCAATGATTGCTGATATCTTGTTCAACTCATGTATGATTCTTGTTTGACAAAAGACCAGAGAGTTCGCTTACATTATTTAGACTTATATTTGTTCATCCATATTTCATGAGCTGTCTCTTTACAATTCTGGAAGAAAATATTAGAAATAAGCAATACGTGATTAAATTGGTTCGTCTTTTCCCCAATTTTTCTTTATTTTTTTCCTTTTCCTTTTGGGTTGGGGCGGTTTCGTGATTTGGGAGTTAGGGTGCCTACTTGCAGCTGCAGGTAAGCACTTACATTTTCTATTAAGAATCCGACTTCATTATTTGGCTGAGTAGCATTTGCTGATATTTCATTTGTAGATTTGGATATTATTATCTAAAGCGTAGGAATTTCATTTTCTGCTTTTCTTTATCTTTTTTCTTATTAATCTATATGCTTGCAAACATCTTCATAGAACTAAGCCTAATTAGTAGAGCTATTTATCTAAACAAATATACTAAGAAATTAGTTGTCTGAAATAAAATTAACTTGGCTATTACGCAACAAATGTTGAGGGCAGGTTTCGTACATTGGACTGGACATGCAAAATTTGTCAATTGTACAGTCCAATCCTGTGTACCAAACATGTAAAATCTTATTTTGAACAAAATGTTCCTCTTTATATATCCTTCCTATAACATCATACAATTTGAAGCATGATTGTGCATTTTTCATTCATTTAATTCTCTCCATTGGTTTTATGCAACATAGGTTTTGTGCAATTGATGTTGCTCACTTCCAAATTATAGTACTCCATTTAATTCCACTTGACCTCGTCTCTTAGCAAGGAGAAGATAAAGCCAATAGATATAGTAACTCATGCCATTCCAGCTACACTTTTCGATTTGTTAGGTATACTAAGAAGAATGGCACAGATTTGTAGGAAATAGCCGGCATAATATGATGTAGGTGTACATAAGATTAGCAGGTATATAATTGTTGGGGGTGCCTGAAAAACTTTAGAAGCAGGGTTAGAATTTGAAAGGTTGTCCATGGTTGTGTTTCTTTTGAGCTTGATTCAGCTCTGTCTTTGGTCTGGAATGTTTCGATTTGTAATGGGAGTAATACTTTCATGTTTAAATTTCTGCATAAGGTTTTGATATAGATACGTGTAATTTGAAGTTTATTCCTTTCTGTTTAAGGTTTGATCAAGAACTTTACATGTTAGTGTATAGTAAAATATAAGTACCATCAAAGCTATAATTATGCAGCAGGTGTATACTAGCTCTTTACCTTTCTGTTTCTCACACTTGGTTTTGCCTTTTTATATTTTCTGAATCATGCAATGTATACTAGCTTGAAAATGGTAACATTACGTAATATTTCATATCATTACAATTTCTACTGCGCTCTCTACTGCTTCTGTGTGGTAATGGGGCGTATTTCAGCTGTATTCCTCATATTGATGCTTGTCATGAGTACTTGTTGATATCTTTCGTTCGATTCTGCCTCGTCACTTGCCAATTGCACACTACTACATCTAGTTAAGGTTTTGACCTTTATATGCCTATAGCTTAATCTTCATGGAATATATTGGAATGACTAGGCCTAATTGTCTTTATGAGATCATGGAAACCAAATCTTGATTTGTTAACAGAAACCAGTCCATTAGTGGTGGTAGAGGCAAAGACCTGCCAGTCACAGAGCTTCCGCTTTCCAGGACCATTATGAAGCAACGTCATTGCGCTGTGATTTGTCGGCCAGATGGCTTTTACGGTGGACAGTGCAGGTGGTCTTATATTTCGATCATTGGCACTGCACTAGACATTGTTAGTTAGCGTCTTGAAGGTTTTCTAATCGTTGCTGTAAGTTGTACTTTACAATATCGGCACCAATGTGGTTTGGATTCAAATAAAATGATAAGAACATCATTAATTATGTTAAAGATTCTTATCATACACTTCTTGATTTGAATTTTATTTCTGTTATTTGCCCCAAATCTTGCTATTCCTATCCTATTCTTGCCCTTAATGATTCAACTTCCATAACTAATGCTTATATATGTGTAATTTGGATTTTTTTTTATAGGTAATCAGGTAATTTTATTAATCAAAATAGAATATACATGAAGTGTATTATTAATTTAAACAAGAAAGAAACAATATGAAATTATGTAATCCTTCNTATGTGTAATTTGGATTTTTTTTTATAGGTAATCAGGTAATTTTATTAATCAAAATAGAATATACATGAAGTGTATTATTAATTTAAACAAGAAAGAAACAATATGAAATTATGTAATCCTTCTATAGAATTAGTAGCTCGGGATTAAACCAAGTATATAAAGGTAGATAAAACTATTCTTTGATTTGCTCTGTTTTTCGTGTTTGGTCTTCAGAACAATGACTATTCCTTTTTCTCCACACACACACACACACACACACACACACACACACATACACACACACACACTAAACAATGCATCCTAGGATAAGATCTCATATTAGGTTGATATCTTTATCACGAAGTTTTCTCTATGTTCGCAACACGGCCTCTATACGTTTAGGCAACACCCAATCTATATATTGAGAATTAGAATACTATTCCACAACCAACGAACATCATTACAATGAATATACAAGTGGTCAATCGTTTCCCCTCTTTCTTACACATAATAACACCACTCGATTGCGTAAAAAACATTTTCTTTGAAGATTATTCACTGTTAACACTTGTCCCCTCGCAACCGTTCACAATAAAAATGACAACACATGGAAGCAATTTACATTTTCATACCATTTTTCAGGGGAATGAACTCTCCACAGGTCTCAAAAGGGATCTGGAATAAGTGCGAACAGAAAAAATACCATATCGTATCAACCTCCACCTGCTATGATCACCCTCTCCTACTCGGATTTGCACCTCATGCTAGGAGGTCAAGAACAACGCATAATCATCCAATTCCAATCCTGTAAAACCATCCCAAAAATAGTATTCCGACAGTAACTCCCATTGTAAATGTCTAATATATCATTCACCATAGCAGAATGTACCGAAACAATGCGATACAAGGAAAGCTTTTAGCAGTTGATCTCGACACCAACAATCATCCCAAAAGCTAATATTATTACCATTCCCTATCACAAAAGTCAATCTATCCCAAAAGTCAATCCATCTGACCGTTTGAAAGCCGGCAGTGAACGAGATCATGATCAAGTAATATAGTAGTGTGTACAGTGTCGAATCCACATTTATACAAAACTTCTACCTCGAGCACCACTCTGCAAGAACTCCAAATCATTCTCTTGAAGCTGTTTTATCGAATTAAAGTTAATAATACCCTTAATCGAATAGCAATAATGACTTGTAATAAATCTATGTCTAATTTATCAGTACTAGAAATCAAAGTAAATAATTATCAAAATTTTTGAGATGTATTGCTAAGATGTA
>CAIGRB010136748.1:0-44747 GCA_903798255.1 Fraxinus quadrangulata
AGCTCCACAAACATTTGTTTTTTGGCTTGATAACGCTCCCCACCCAGCTTTTTTCTGTCCAACTTTATAATAAAGCTAAAGCAAGAATAAAATGATCAACAAATAAGAAGAGAGAGGGGTGGGGTGGGGGTAGGGGTGCAACAAATACAAAAGCTTCCTCAACCCCACAGGTATAAAATACTCCTTAGTTGACAAAGACATGGGGTTTCTTCAATCTCTAATTATGAGAAAGCAAACACAATTCTGAAAGGTTCAACAAAGGTCTGTTTTGGTGCACAAACAAGGAAAGATGAGAAAGTGAAGAGTAAAAGCCACAAACTAAAGAGAAAAAAGAGGGGTATTGATTTGATTTCCTGTTTTATTTGAAAGGTATTCTCTGCAGGTTTAAATCAATTGCTGGAATGGATTTTCAGTAACAAATGATGGCTGGAAACCCTAATTGGTGGAGTGTGAATGGCATGCACCCACAGTCTCACCAACTTTCTTCTTCTTCTCCATTTCTGTATGTTTCTTCTTCTTCTTCGGCTTCGGCTTCGGCTTCTTTGGATTCTTCGACTGCAAATCCCTCCCAAGAGTTTCCTGTACGGTCATGGAGCCAACTGCTTCTGTAAATCTCTCTCTCTCTCTCTCTCTCTCTCTCTCTCTCTCTCTCTCTATGTTAAGGAGAAATTCTACCTCTATTAAAGATAAAATCAATAGCTTACACATAAGGACTTGAGCTAAAATTGATGTTAAGATAAAACCCAAGTCTCAGTATGTCATGGGGTTTTTATTTCTTTACCAACCCTAGTTAGTTCTTGGCTGTCAGCATTTTTTTGTGTGTGTGACCAAAACTTCAAAAACATTTATAATTTTCTTTATTTTCCTTTTTCCCTTATTTGAACTTTCTTCTTGATCTGTGCACCTTTATATGCTTACTGCAACTAGCTCTGTGTCCGTGCTCGCTTAAGATTTGGCCATTTGGGTGTAATAATTTGACATCAGAAGTTGTGGTTGATCAGGGGCGGATTGGCTGGTACTGAAGAAGAAGAAAAGTTTGGTACTAGTCTTTTTCAACAACAGAAGAAGATGGAGAATTGGGAAGACCAAGTTTTGAACCCATCTTTTAGGGTTCCTGTTGCTGATATAAAGCAAGAAATTGCACAAACAAGCCAACTTTATGGTCATGTAGATGATGAATTTCAAGCTTCGAGACCTTCTTGTTGGCCTCAAGTAATTCCAGAATCATCCCCGACTTCTTCTATTACAAGTGTAGGCAACAATATCTTGAATTTCTCCGGCGCCAAGATGGACAATGACCGCAAGAATCAGCAACCAGATCATTCATCTGAAGTAAGAAGCTTTATTAGTGATTATAATCCACAAGGAAAAAAAAAAGCGATTATTTCTTTGCACGCCCAAAAAGTCTCATGAATAATATGCTTGAAAAGTTTGCTAAATGTCGTAATAGCAGCCTACAAAAGACTTGTCCAACAAATCTGGTGTCAACTACAGGAATTTTTTTTACCGTTTGGTTCAATTCATTGCTAGATAGCTGTTAGATTTGTTCATGGTTTGTTGACTGTAAATTTTCCCTCTTTGTTCCTTTTGTAAAAAGTACGACAGCACGAGCATTGGTGGGGTATCTAAGAAGCCTAAGGTTCATCAGTCTTCCAGTCAACCAGCTTTGAAGGTCAGGAATAATCTCTCACCCTTTACAAATTATTACTGGGGCTTCATTTATATCATCACAAATTTTTATAAATTCATATGAATATTACTAAAAACAGGTGAGAAAGGAGAAATTAGGGGATAGAATAACAGCTCTTCACCAAATCGTTTCTCCATTTGGAAAGGTAAACTAATTGCATTCTTGATTTTCCAGTCACCATTAATTACTCAATTCCAGGAATAAATCTGCAGCAACATTATTAACTAAGTTAAGATGAAACCAGTTAAAAACTGAAAAGATCCTCTTTTTGTTTTAACTTTATCATCATCCCATCTAAGGCTGTCTTTTAAGATTAAAGAAAAGTTTGAAAAAATAAAATAAAATTGTATTTGAGCTGTGTTAATGGCATATTTCTCTCTCTTTTTCAGACTGACACTGCATCAGTCTTGTCAGAAGCCATTGGTTATATCAGATTCCTTCAGGGTCAAATTGAGGTAAAATATGCTTTGTTTCATCCATAATATTCTGTGGAAACAGCAAAAAGAGTTTGCACAATTTCTCGAAAATCATGCAGGCACTGAGTTCTCCGTATATGCGCAATGCATCGAGGAGCATGGGTCACCAACAATCTGTAAGTACCTAAACGTGCGCATTTCACAATTTTCCATGCTAGACGAATATCCCGTCTCTTTCTCACACACACTGTAATTTTTTTAAATTTTTATTTGAATAAACTTACGATGAACAATTTTTTTCATTTTTTTTTTGGCTCCAGGCTCAAGAAAGGGATTGTTTATTTCCAGAAGAGTCTGGTCAGGTATGCTTTATTGGATCGATCACTTCCCCTAAAAGAGGCTTTAAATTATATTATAGGTTAATTACAGCATAGTGCATGTGTTTTGAGTAGAAAAAGTTGCCACTGTAAAAACATGTTCCCCAGCTTTATGAACTTAATTTTGCTAATAACAGAGGTTTTTTCTTAATTAATATTCTTCAAGCCAGCCCTAATTTGATGGGGGGTACTTTACCTTCTTTATGAATTTTCTTCATCTAGTTCATGAATGAAGTTGGCATGGAAGCAAGAGGAGCTTCCGAGGAGGTGCTCACTTATTTTTCTTATTTAATTAAATGCAATGGTTTTATAATCAGAACTATTTTATGATCATAATTACAAATATGATTTCAATTTCAATTTGTTTTTGTGGTGCTCAAATTAAGGCTTGTTTGATCGGACTTTTGCTTTTATTTTTGATTGTTATAAAAGAATTATTTGAGGAAGTTATCTCATGCTGACAAAAAACTTTCAAGAAATTATTTAAACGTGCAAAAACAGTTTCTTAATTTAAAAAAAAAAATTGATTTTTCAAAAATCTTGTCAAATTGGCACCCTTCTAATTATGTACAACGTTTATAAATCTTGATTAACATTCACCAAACTAATTGTTAGGTGAAAATTACCATTAAGCCCTCCTTTTTGACAACCATCATTTCTAGATTTTTTTTCCTATATATTCATTTTCAACTATACATTCACGTATTAAAATATTCAAAAAAAATTCCTTACTTTTTAACTATATATTCTCCTAAATATCACTATTTAAAACATGATTTTTCCATTTAATGGTTGTCAAACGGGGGCTTAATTTGTAGTAGTTCCATAAGAAACCTAACAAATATAAACGATTTTATTTAATATCTCCATTTTTTNTTTTTTTTTTTTTTTGAGAAATTGTTTCTTAATCTGTGATTGCAAAATGTCTTCATAATATAGTCGAAAAATTCAAATTGTTCTAAACTAATGTCTTTTTTTCTTCTAACATAATTATAGAATACTGAAGATGGACAGAAGGACTTGAGAAGTAGAGGGCTGTGCTTGGTTCCAGTTTCTTGCACTCAGCATGTGGGAAATGACATTAATGGAGCCGATTATTGGGCACCGGCTCTTGGTGGTGGATTTTGATTCTGATTTATTTTCAGCCACCAAAGCCGCCGCCTCGTGGTGGAGCTAGCTATAACATCAGAAGCAGTCAGTCTCCAAGCAAGGTTGACTGCCGCTGATGCTACCATGCATTCTGATAGGGAAGAATTCAAGAATGAAGAAGCCTTTCTGCTTTTAAAGAAAATAATAATGTCCTAGATGTGCCATGTATATATGCATTTTAGCTTTAATTGGCACCAATGAATATCTTCACCTCAAGCTCTTGCTTTATTAAATTTATGGAAACCCTATTATCCATTTGTTTTTTGAAGGGTGAATGCTGTGTTTACTACGCAAATTTGTGCCTTTAATAGTAAACCGTTTATTATAGTTGCACAATCAATTTTAACAGCACGCAGAATCCAGATCCTTGTTCAATTGACATTGAACGGAAATTAATTTGGAAATTTTGGACCGATGACACGATTGGAAGTTTAATTTAGACAAGGGTTTATTTATTATATAAATTCACTATTGATGTATTAAGATCTAAGAATTTGGCAATCCTTGTTAGAAAATTAATTTTTCAAGGAAAGATTAGCAACTAGTTTCCTCTTAGTATTTTATTATCAGAACTTGATAGAAAATTATGTGCTATCTTGGAAGTGAGACTTTGATCTCGTGTAGTCTCTTGGCGTGTAATCGAAGGTTTGAGTGAGCGAGAGATTATATTTCGTATTTGATTGTATGTAGTTTTTCTCTAATTTGGTTGCTTTCTATGTCGTGTTCTTGTTATTGTTATTGTTCTCCATTTTTATCTCTCCATTATTCTTATTGTTTTCTCTGAGGAGGATCCGAAGGTGCGAATTAGGGAATTGGTATTTTTTTTTTTTTTTTTTATTTTTATTGCTCCCATTTTTCTTAGTATTTTCTTGAGGAAAGATGCTAAAGAAATCAGGAAATTGGTCCAGATTGACAGCACACGTGAAAATATTAATGTAATTCATCAACAACAATAACAAATTTAAAGTCGATTATATAAAATATTAATGTAATCACAAAATGTTATGCTAGTTTTGATTGACCTCTCGATCTTTAAACATATTGTACTAGAATGACGTCACTTTAATAAGCCAAAGTCAATTACACTGGCACCTTTTTTGTTCTCTTATTTCCACCAACCATTCAAACATGGTTTGAAATATTTCTTGCAATGTAGATTGGCCGTTGAAAAACTTTTTTTTTTTTGGCTGAAAGATGTCAATAGCTCATATTGCACCCAAAATAAACCCATGTTCGTTTTTGGGCCTACTGAAAAACTTTTTCAGGTGAATTGTACCCAAGATGAGGATAGATGAACCGTTCTCTATCTCTCTTCTTTCTCTCTCTATAACTCTTATTTCGTCATCATGGCGTCACGATTTCATTATACACACAATCTTGTAAAAGAAAAATCAAATTTTTAGTTGGTTTTTCATATGGAGTACTCTTACCTTTTGATAATCCACTTGTTTTCCACTTCGCAAAAAGAATTTACAAAAAAATGTTCCAAAGAGGACACGATGTGTATATATATTATTTAATGTGTGTGTATCATTTGCAATGTGAAATAAATCTGGGGCCAAAGAATAAGGTAAACACAATCATCGATTCAAAATAATAAAAATATCAAAAGAAGGGTTGTCTTTTTATGCTTTTTTAAAGGGAGCTCAATTTTTTTGCCTAGCCAAGAATGTGACAGCAAGCCATTGTTTTTTTTTTTTTTTTTTAATAAAATTATGAGAAAATTGGGTTGCTCAAGTCCTTGTTGTCTATCATTTTTAATTTTTTTTTTTCCAAACTCCTTTTTCATCTCACGTTTTATAAAATCACAATTTTTTTTAATCAATTTTTCAATCATAATTTCATTGTTTTTATTAAAATCTACTAAAAATTTAATTTTTATTTAAACCAGATGGAAGCTAAAGGTATACTGTGAGCAAATGGGGAAAAATTGTTCAAGATAGACCTTTGTTTTTTTAATAGAAAAATCATTTGGAGAAAATAAAGAAAATTGTTTTGCCTACGATTTATAATAGTGGCCAATGTTGCCTGAAAACATTTAAAGTATTTAAGCATTTTCAAAAGAGTCTTTAAATATAAAATGTTCTCTATTTTTAATAGTTAAATTATGTTCCAAGAGATTATTTAAATTCACATTTTAATTTAGAGAATGAATTTGTCTCTCTAAATTTTGAGAGTATAAATATAATAATTTGGAAGGAAGCTTAAAAAATAAAAGAAAAATATAAATATATTTTTTGAGTAGTAAAATTAAGTGTTATATGTATTAAAAGTATTTTAATTTTCAACAAAGAAAAATAATATAATAATTTGGAAAGAAGTTAAAAAAATAAAAGGTAGGAAAAAATAATAAATATATTTTTGCTAGTAGTAAAATTAAGTGTTAAATATAAACAACTTGTAAGAGTACTTAAAAAAATTTATTCTCTAAATTTATAAATACTGTCTAAATTGTAAAATATACTCTTTAAAAATAGAGAATTTTTTAGAGATACTCTTAGCGTTTCTATTTCACTCAAATAAATTTTCTTATTCTATTTTTTTTTCCAATAAAATTGAAAAACTTGTCGAATACTTTCAATCAACCTTAACACACAAAAAAAGAAAAAAAAATACATAAATGAAGTTTTGAATTAATTATTGATAAATCTCACAGGTTGGGTATTGTCTCAATTTATTTATACTCTTAAAATCTTTGGATATATAATGTACACAAAAAGTTCTTTAAATTTGTGACTTCTTTTTTCAAATATTATTATTTTTCTCACTTATATACTTTGATGGTACGTTCGATACACAATATAAGTTAGGATAAGGACTAAAAATAATTCGGAATTTTATAAATAATTATAAATTTCTTATAAGTAAAATTTACTTATTAACTTATAAGTAAAATGTATGAGTAAGATTATTTATAAGTAAACGTCTTGCTTATTTATAATTTAAGTAAAAATTTATGTACAAATAAAATCATTCCGGAGAATTTAATTATAATTCGTCTTCATCTTTTTTCCGAGAACATATTTGGCTTCTCGATATATTTGCAATCAAATCCTCGTGCTACTTATTGTTAATTTTCATCTCCTTCATCAACTACAAAGCCCAAGAGATTTGGTAATTGTGTGAAAGTGATATTTTTTTTTGGAAAATATGTAACTGAAAACCAGAGTGAGAAAAAGTGATTTTCAAATAAATACTTTTAAACAAGGGTTTGATTTACGTATTTGAAACTCTATCCAACTTGTGACTCTCACAACTTTCTCTAATTTTTTGCTCAAAATGCATTTTATAATAGTATTTTGTTGCAGAATATATGGCTAAGAAAACAAGGAAAAAATTTAGATTTGTATGTAACATTATTTTATAAAAGAATGTGTGCTTAAAAATAAGTTAGAGAAAAATGTATTTTGAAAATAATCGATACCGAACAAGGGTGTAAATTAACTTATAAGTAAAGAAGTTTATAATAAATAAAAAAATACTAATCAAAGTTAAAAATAAAAAAAAAGTTACTTATTTGACAATAAGGTGAGGGATAATTTTTAAAAAGTAATTATTTTTACTTAAAAGTGAGTGCTAATAACTTATTCAAATATGTTAACTAGAAAAATGGTACTTGTAAGTAACGTTACTTATTCTAAGATTATCTCCAAAACACTCTCTATGTTAAAAGAACATATTTTGAAGGTTAGAGAACATCTATAATTTTAGAGAGTAAAAAATTTTAAATACTCCAGCATTCTTTTTTATCATCAACACTTAATTTTAGTACTCTCGATATGTATTATTATTTTTCTCCATTTTTTGTGTCGATATATGGAGCATTGAAATATCTTATAAATTTTTTATTTAACATCTTGTATAGTTTCCTAATTCGACGTCGAAACATATATCACATTTAAAACAATTGACTTCTATTTTCTTTAATATTGTAAACTACTAGAAAACGTGTAGATGAAAGTTTCACAATCATTATTGGATTGTATTTAGTGCTATTTCTATCAATTAATCAATTATAGTGGAATCTACGATACGGTCAGAATCTAGGGCCCATTTAATAATGCGAAGCCCAACTTTCCTATTTAACGAGGGATAACATCAAAATTACCCTAACTTTCTCCAGAAAGCTTAAAAATACCCATTTACAACCTTTTCAGCAATACTCCTTTTCATTAAAACTACTGTTTTGAAAATCAACTTGAGAATCAATTAAAATTTGTTTGGGGTCGAACAAACCCTATATGAACTCAAATCCTATCAATATCACCATCAATATTAAGGTAACACATGTTACTTGTAAGATAACACACTTGTTTCGTCATCATGATTCGATCCTATTAAAAAACAACTCAAACACCATCGATCTATTTTCTACCACTGTCGTTGCCACAATCGAAATCAAGTTTTGAAACACTATCCAAACAATACCTCCCTCAACATGAAAGTAATACACTTATTACTTGTAAGTAACTCACGTATTGCCTCTACCATAACTCAACATACCCGAACAAAGAACAACCCAAACATCGCTAATCGGCGCCTTTCATAGCCATCATTGGCACCACGCTGTAGGGTAAAAATTGAAAGATTAAAAAAGATGGTATTCAATCTTTAGAAGAAAATGAGAATTGCTTCATTATTAATCCTTTTAATTGTTACCTCGTGTTTTCTATTCGGTCTATCATCCATTTATGTCGACAATTTAAATCTTTCATATGTGTCATTCATATCTCCAAAGGTAAAATTGTTCATTTCTTTTTACTTATTTATTCTGTATAAAGTGGTTAATATCATATTTTCTTATAAGTATATCACATTTTACTTGCTTTAAAGGCGTTGGTCTTTATTTCTAGTCATACTTGTGTCTTCAGATTTTGTCATTACATTCTTATTCTTAACTTTTCATTAATTAGCACATATTATCCTCGATAAAAATGTGTTCACGAGGAATAAAAAGACTTATTTGTCTCTGGTATCTTTAAATAAGGATTTAAAAAAATGCAAAAGTGAGATTAAATATATATATCTTTCTTTTGACAAAATTCGCCATCAGTGACAATATGTAATAATCATAGAAGATTAATAAAAAAAAATGTGATGGAAAAAGTTAGTAACATAAATATGATAATAAGTAACAGTTTGTGATTATTAAGTTAGCCCATGTTTGAGCTCGTTTTTGGGACAAAATGCATTTTGGAATAGCATTTTATTAGAGAATCCGTGGTTAAAAAATAAAGAAAGATTTTGGGTTGCGAGTAAAATTATTTTATGAAAGATGCGTTTTTTTAAAAAAAATGAATTTTTGAAAAAATGGGGACCAAATATAGACTTAATATGTGGTGCATTAAATAAGAATTGTGTGAATATAACTACCATTATGAAAATCACACGATATAGACATTATGTATGTATCACGATACCATTTAAATAGACCTAGGTCTAGCAATTGAGAATATTGTGCGAATAATGTTAAAAGGTTAAGATATAATTGTCACACTTATAAACGATTGAGGACCTGAAGAGGAAAATTACACTACCCATCCATTTCATAGCAATTCGAAGATCATCGGATTGTAAACAGAGCCCTTACAAGCCTAAAAATGGCCGCAACTGACACCAAGTGGAAGACCACTGCTCTTCTTGTCATTGACATGCAGGTCCTCATCGATCCCACCTCTCTTTTTTCTTTTCTTTTCAAGTTCAACTCTGCATTCTATCAAAGAATTTATAATAATTTATTTCTTCCGAATTTATTATGAACTGGTACACTTTTATTCGTATATTTTCATTTTGGCTAATAGTTTGATATTTTATTGAAATTGTAATAAAGATTTCATGGGTTCTTGCTCTGTTATTATTTTTGATGAATTTGATACTAAAATCTTTTGGTTTGGTACTTTTTCTGTTCAGAATGATTTTATACTACCAGGTGGCCCGATGCATGTGATAGGTGGCCAAGATATTGTGCCTAATGTTATCAAGGCTGTTGAGATTGCTAGAAGCCGTGGCATTCCCATTATATGGGTACCCTCTAATTTTCTCTGTTTATGTTGAAGACTCGATTTGAAATAAATAAATGTTAATAGTTTACAGGAGGTGGTTTAATATGCTATTGAAGTTGGCCAAGTTCTTGAGTTGAAGTTTTGACGCCACTTTCATGAAAATTGTATTTCTTTAGCTTTTAGATTGCCAGTTAAAGAGTTCTTGAGTTGAGTATTTTTGTCACTTTTGGCATGCCGTATTTTTCTCCCTTAATAGGAATAGATAGAATTATAATTAAGTTATATCTGGTTTTAATGAATATGTGATAATCTTTTGAGTCCCCTGCCTGAAAGGCAAAAGCAAAGAATAAGTGCCTGATTGCATTTGATTTTTAAAATGGTATTTTCAGATTGAAGTTGGATTCTACAGAAGTCAGAGGCTCTATGTTTTGCATTTTGATTTTTTCTTGATAATTGCACATTTGTGATTTTAATCAAGTAGGAAAACAACTTCTCGAAGTCTATGAATATTGTTGCATATGTCATGAATCATAATGTTTGAAATGGCAATTGAAAAATGGGGCTTAGGTTGTTCGTGAGCATGATCCTTTGGGAAGAGATGTTGAATTGTTCCGTCGGCACTTGTATTCTTCTGGAAAACCAAAACCAACTTCTAAGGGTAATGTGGGTGCAGAACTGGTTGATGGGTTAGTAATCAAAGATGACGACTACAAGCTGGTCAAGACACGGTTTAGTGCATTTTTTAACACACACCTTCATTTGTATCTTCAGGGTTCCGGAATTAGTAATTTAGTTATCACAGGTAAATAATTTCTGTGCTGTTATCAGTTTTTGAGTTGGCTTCTTCTACATGCAATGAAGTCAGATTTTAATTCATTAGTTCGCCTATATAGGTGTCCAAACTCCAAATTGCATCCGGCAGACGGTCTTTGATGCAGTAGCATTGGATTATCAGACCGTCACCGTCATTTTTGATGCCACTGCAGCTGCGACATCCGACATACATCGTGGTATGCAATTTGTCACTTAAGTTACACTGCCATTGGTATATAAGCTGAAGTACTTTTTTACTTTTATCTTGAGAAAAGTTATTTTTTGTTCGATTGCTGATGAACTAGAAGCAACTACGGTATATGAATAGTTGGGCATCCTCTTGAACCCAAAGTTGCAATTTTGAGAATTTGAAGACATAATTTAAATAAACAAATCTATCCCCTTTCTAATAGTTTAAACTTTTAGTTGAGGTGGATCAATATAGTGTCATAGGTGCGGAGTTCACATCTTGCCACCACCTATTTTTGAAAGTTGTGCATGAGTCAAGGGTTTGATGAAAAAATGAATTTGGCTTGTATATGAGGAGCATCTGAGGATATAATTTAAATAAATAAGTTTGTCCCTCTTCTCAATAGCTCAAAATTTTAGATAAAGTGGTTCAACATGTAAATATTCTACTTTCAATACATCAGCTTAGCACAAATTCTTGTACACCGGTGTGAAAGTAATCTACCATTGAGAGCCCCTCTTCTTTTTCTGCATTCACAAGTACACATGCAATGGCCTTTTAGTTGTTTCCGCTGTAGTGTAAATATTTTCATTTATAGATTTTGCAAGTCTATTTTTGTTCCAATTAAATGGATTATTGATTAACATGGATTGCTTAATGGAACTTTGCATCGTATCTTGTAATAGTAGTTTGATCTCATCTTTATTGATCACTAAAATGGTGTTGTGAAGGAAACTCTTTGCAATGATTAAATGGTTACATGCCAAATTTATGATTTGAAGAGATAATTGTGAGATTTGAAATACGTGCTATTGTCTTGGGTTTTGTCAACTATAATTGTTGGCTTTCTAAGTCTCGGTTCACTTTCTGGAAATGCTTTGAGAAACTGGAATCGCTAAAACCTTAGTTCAAGTGAATTGGCCAAAATGGGCAAAAAGGGTAATTGTGAAATTACATTGATATGTTGATCTAGAGGGTGTGAGATAAAAAAACTTAGGAGTTGTTCTCTTTGTATTTCAGTTTTGTATTTTGAATTTATTTTGGATTTTGTGTTCTGAGTGTCCATTTTGAGATTGTTGAAAATGTGTTCTTTTTGGCATTTTGAAAAATTGTTTTGAAAACACCCAAAACGCATTTTTGAAAATTTTGGTTTGATTATAACTGAAAACACTCAAAACGACTTGTCGTTTTTTGGTTTTCTTTGTAAATTTTTAACTTGTTTTCAAAAAAATGTTTTCGAAAATAGAAAAAAGAACGCGTTTAGATTGTTTTCGATGTTTTGGAAAATCGAAAACAGAAAACAGCTTGAAAATGGTAAAGAAAACATACCCTTACATTTTATATTGGCAATATGTAGCTAAATTTGATTTATGTAAACTCGTTAAGAATATCTACAGCTGACAAGAACACAAAATAAATTATAGAGCAGATAGAATGTGCTATGCACGACGTGGAAAAACGACGTGATAAAAAGTTTCAGCTTAGAAAAGAAATCTTAGCCGATGTGTGTGGTCCCTTTTTTTCTTTTTTTTTTGCCAAGAAGTAATTTTCTCTGCCAATGATGTGGGGTCAGTTTGATTTTATAATATACTGTGGCAGACCCATTATGACAGTAAAGAATGAAAATTTTCCATCAATGCGTGACTTTTTTGCTGTAAAGTCGAATTAGCCTTTGATTAAATACCAATTGTTGGAAAGACTGTCACAATTACGCTCCATAGGTCTTGTGAGTTTATTGGGAGGGGCATTTTGGTCTTTAGACACACTTGTTGAGGGGTATATGTGGTACCTGAAGGGATATGGTAGATATGCTAGACAGCCTACACAGACGGTTTCTTTCCTTATTTTTTAGGTTTGAAATTTGAATTCAGAAGGATTTGAAATATTTCAGAGTTATAATAAAATCTTCTTATAAGTAAGTTTGTTCTAAAATAAATATTCCTTTTATTGGTGAAAGTTGGAAATAATGAACTTAATTTCAAAATAAGTGACTTTTTTCAATTAATAGTAAGAGAAAGGTAACATACTTAAAACATGTTTGGAAATAAAACGTTACTTTTTTGAAGCTTAGCCAAACATGCTCGAATGAGTGTCGGCAAACTCGGTGCCATATCTGAATCTAGTCTGTAAGGAATTACTGATTTGTATAATTTTCGTGTTTTCTCTTCCAGCAAATATTCTTGACATGACTAATGTTGGTGTGGCGACCCCAACACTAGAAGAATGGGGTTCCGATGACTGATATACCCATTTTCGATCAGCAACAAGTGTCACACAAAGCTCATATGTCTCTTGTTGATCTCTATACTCTTCTATGTACTAATTAACCATATGTAAATATTGCCTTTGATGCAAATACTATGTATCTATTTGTTTTTCTGTGATTACCAATAGCAAACTGATGCTCTCATAGAACTATAGAATTTCTGTTTTCACTTGCACGGGTTAGAAGGAAGTGTACTTTTACTCGCGATGGAATTTGGATTATGAGTTGGAAAATCGAGTGGTAGACGTTACTGTCCAATTTCTTTGTCAAACTGTTGAATATTTATGCGGTCGTGCAGGTAATATGAGTGGTAAAAGATATGATCGAGCCTAGATATGAATGCAAATCCGGCTAATGTAGTTACTAAGAATCTTCTAATTGTATAAATAAATTTGTTTTCTCGTTTAACATTATTTTTTGCGAGAGTCAAATCACACCAAAGAGGACAAAGGTATAGCTGCTTTTGGGTTCTGATACAGATTTTGTGTTTATAAGAGGTGAAGATATTGGTTTTGTTTAACAGAAACTTGATCTGTACTGGGGTTTTTATTGTGACTACAGTATGTTGTGAAAATCTTGTTCATTATACATAGATTTTTGACTCGTCTAAGAAGTAGCCATTTCCTTAGAAATGCAAACCAACTACTGTTAGTGAATAGAAATGTCATTGACATATGCATGCAGGTATCTCTGCTCCTATTTTACCTCTTCTGGGTAATTTTTTCAAAATAGCCAAATTGATCTAGGGATGACAAAAAAGTTCGCCGGCTCGAACGGCTCGGGCTGAGCCCCATTTTGGGGTATTGGCCCGAGCCTGGGCTGGCCCGTGCTACGTGTATAAAANGCAGTTTTTAATTTTTTTTTTTTTGTCATTTTTTTAATAATATACTAGCCGGCTCGGGCCGAGCCCCTTTTTTCTCGGCCGGGTTCAGCTCGAGTCGAGCCTGAGCTTTTTTTTTTCGGCTCGACTCGTTGACATAGCTAAATTGATCGATGATACTGACGACTTTTTAAGTTCTTAGTTTAGGGGTGTTGGAATTAACAGTTTTGATTGCAATTTTTGCCTTCGATTCTGCAATATTATTGGATGTGAATGGACTATGTGGGTGGTTTGGGATGAATGTTCACGAGGAAAAGAGAGCCTCGACTCGTGCCATTTCAAGAAATTGTTATGTAACACCTTCAATGCGACAATGCATGAGTTTTAATTAGATTACAAATGGTCTAATGATCTGAATGGAAGTGTTACTTTCTTGAATTCGCGATGAATTTTCGAGCCATTTGAAGGGAAAAAAATGAATTTTAAATATTTATTACTCTTAAATGTTAATTTATCAAATTTGGTGGTAGATGTGCAGAGGCCTATTTGGCTAACTACGAATAGGCCATAACCTACAAAACTATTGAGTTGGGTGTTGCGTGACAGATAGGGCAAAATCAACAACCATCCCTCTGTAACAATTTCAACCATTAAATTTCACTATGATATAAAATCAAAAATAAAAAAAAAATTAAAAGTATAGTCTATTTTTTTGAAGTCAAATATACTATATACTAGACTCAATTTCAGCAAGTGAAGCTACCCATTTTAGGGCCCATTGACAATTACACATGCTGCCCTGTTTTTTTCTACTCTCTTTTTGCACTGTAAGAAGCACGTGGAGGCCAGAGGGCTACGTGGGTGCAGGTGGACGTACATCAGCGTGTGTCTTGTCTCAAGAATGATGTAATGAAACCCTCCTATGTGGTGGTGGATAGGGTATGTTTAAAATTAAAGATAATGATTGCTATCATCTCGTTGATTACCAAATTTGATGTTAAAGAAAATATATAATATGTAGTATGATTGATGGTCTCAAATTTAAAAAATTATCTTTCAACATTTTCAGAAGGAAAATTAAAGTTGAAGTCTTCAACTTTTATACAAGTGAATATTTAGATCTAATATATATTGTGATCTCGAATCGTTCTAATAATTGATATTATATTAACTTACATAAGCAAGGAGGATAATTCTTCGTGGGGAACTAGCTCGAGAGGAGATCGTTAGATCTGCGCTTATTGTAATTTTTCCTATAAATGTTCTTTTGAGTATTGAATTTTTTTTGGACGAATTCATAGAAAAAGTTAAAGCTGGAATCCCCAATCTCTTACATGAGTTATTGGTCTATAATATTCAAAAGTGAGGTGCTTCACCTATTTAAATATGTAAATTAAGGTGATCGCTTGATCGAAATTGCAATTAGAATTATTCGTGAGTTAAAGTTAGAGAACAAAAACATCAAACAACTTAACAATCATTTCCAATTTAACTGAAAGTCAAGCGCAATTCTAAACTTTGACAGTTCCTTCACGTAAAAATCTAAATTCACATAAATATTAAGGTCTTGTTTGTTTCGGATGACAATCAGATTTTAATCTAAATCAAAGTCAAACAATCAATATTAATTACATCTTTCATGGATCTCACAACTTTTCAACCACACATTTAAAAAACTTCTATCACAATCAATTAAAAATCTAATTTTAATTCCCACCAAACACCCCCACTAAATATTTATTATTTATATGTGTAGTAGGTTTCACTACTTTTTAATCAAATATGTTACTCCCTAACATGCTCTAGGTTAAGTATTCAGACTCTTTAAATTTCAAAATTTATAATCACATCACAAATTTCTTATAAATCGAGAAAAGAGGTACGCTGTACAAAATAAAGTTGAAAAAATATTTATAGGGACCCCCCTCTGACCCTGAAGAGTCTGTCTGATGTGGTTTGGACTGTGGTTGAGTGCCGACTTTTGGTACTGAAATATGAGCAATTTGAGTGAAATTGCCGTGCAGAGTACACACGCAAAGCCTGGTTTAAATGTGCATTTGCGGCCTGTCATTTCACCTTCACACACAGTCCCCACACATTGTTCGAATGATTACTCTCTTTTTTATAAACTCATCATTTCGGCCCTTTCCAGTTTTCTTTGCAGTAAACAATTAAAGATTTGCTTGATGATCCATGTTTTGTAGATGTAGAAGAAGGGAATGCCAGAGAAGAATACTTCAGTTTTTGCAGATTTAGAGCAAAATGAACCAGCAAGAATTGCCTCCAAAGAAACCCAAAGGTGGGCTCATTACCATGCCATTCATTATAGGTAAGGTCAAGGCTGAGCATACTGAACATGTCATTTCTTGAATTTCGAGGCCCAAATTTACTAAATCTTGTGATTTTTCTTTCTGGGTTGGCAGCAAATGAGGCATTTGAGAAGGTGGCAAGTTATGGGTTGTTACCCAATATGATATTTTATCTGATGAGAGTATACAATATGGGAGTTACAAGAGCTACCAATATAATCTTCTTCTGGTCTGCAGCTACCAATTTCATGCCCCTAATTGGAGCTTTTGTTGCAGATTCATTTCTGGGTCGGTTCTTGACCATTGGCCTTGGATCTATCGCCAGTCTTTTGGTAAACTCTATTCTCTTTTTGTGAATTGTTATTCAATTCTGCTACTAGTATAGTATATTATTATTATTATCATTTATTGAAGTTTGTGTTATATATTTTTAAAGTTTCTAAGTTGTATCTTAGTACAGTGATTCATTCAAGCCATTCATTGGTTTTAGGGTTTTTGGGTGTACTAGAAAGTTACTTTCTTGAAACTATGTTAAGGTTTACGACTTAAAAAGGTAAATTTTGTTAGTAAAAAATTGTAACTTTGAAAATTAATACGGAAAACCGGCCGAGACTTATTCTTCAGCACAGCCAAACATACAATACAGTATCTAACGGCTCCAGCAGTAATCTGGTTTGAGATTAGTACCTTTAACTAACAATGTTGCATCGAAGTTTTTCATTTTTTTTAATAAATTTATATAGAGAGAGCCACTTTTTCAGATTATTACAATGCTGCTATAGATTCTTCATTGAGTTAATGTTGTTTTATGTTCTTGGCCTGGGTAGCTTGTCCTTTTGAGCTGATGAAATTAATTCTTCTCGTGATTTCTTTCGGTCGAGCATTGAATTAATTTTATTTATTCATGAATTAATGCTAAACTACAATTGAACACCAACTATGGTGCCAATTTTATTATATGCTACCAAAAGTTGTAGCTGGTGAAGACAGTGCCACCGTCGATGTTAAACTCCTGAATATTCGTATCAAAGACATCGAGTGATCTCTTCAATCCCTCTTTGGTGCTTAAGTTAGCAAGGGAGAAATGCATTATCACATATGTAAAACTGTCTAGGAACACGTACCTTTTGTGAGGTGATGGAGGCCCTACTTATGCAGGTCGAGAGCCTTAGACTATCTGAATCTTGGCTCTATGTGATTGGAGTCAACTGAGACATTTTCTTAGGGCATGAAGATTCCTTTCTTTCCATCTAACAGAGGGTTGAGTCTTAGGAGAGACTTTAGTACGTTAAAGAGTCCTCTAGGAGTACCCTTTCATGATGCAGTCGTGCCCTCCTTGAGGACTCAATAAGTATACTTTCACACGTCTGTAATAAGTCGGTCCCTAGAGGCACGATCTTCCGGTTGGCCACCGAGCCCAATATCTTCGTCTAGAGTTGAGCCATTATCGGGATATAGGTTGGGATCCTTTGGTTTTTGCCTTGTCAATAAAAGACTATTCACCAAACCAGGTGAAGGTATGTGTGCATTTCCATAATGCATGATCCTGAATGTGTCTCTAAAGAAAAAGACTTGCCTGAATGTTCTATTTCATTTATCAGGGGATGATCCTTCTATGGCTAACAGCTATAGTTTCCAAAGCAAGTCCTCCACCTTGTGATCAATTGGCCCACAGCTGTAAATTTGCCTCACCGGCCCAATATGCTCTCCTGATTTCCTCATTTGGCCTTATATCCGTTGGTGCTGGTGGCATTAGGCCGTGCTCCTTAGCATTTGGAGCTGATCAGCTAGACAAAAGAGACAATCCCAACAATGACAGGGTGCTGGAAAGCTTCTTTAGTTGGTATTATGCTTCAGCAGCTGTTTCAGTTCTTATTGCTTTAACCGGCATTGTTTATATTCAAGATCACTTGGGATGGAAAATAGGTTTTGGAGTTCCTGCACTTCTCATGTTCGCCTCGACTCTACTCTTTTTCCTTGCATCTTCGTTATACGTCAAGCAGAAAGCAAGCAAGAGCTTGTTTACTGGCTTTGCGCAGGTCCTTGTAGTCGCATACAAAAACAGAAAGCTAGCACTTCCCCCGTATAACTCAAATCGTTATCATCATGAGAAAGGCCCTGAACTTACCATGCCAACTGACAAGCTAAGGTACTATGATGAACTCCAAAAACATTAGTATTATTTAGTATCGAATGTTATCCATTCTAATCCGCTCATTGTTCGTTTCTATTTTCCAGGTTCTTAAACAAGGCTTGTGTTATCAAGAATCCTGAAGATATATCTTCTTCCGGAGTAGTTTCAAACAGGTGGAATTTATGCACGATAGAACAAGTGGAGGAGTTAAAAGCACTTATAAGAGTAATCCCTATATGGTCTACCGGGATAATGGTATCAATAAACATAAGCCAAAGTTCATTTCCCTTGCTTCAAGCTAGCTCCATGGATAGACATATAACTTCAAGTTTTGAAATTCCAGCTGGCTCATTTGGGATGTTTACGATCATTACTATAACGATTTGGGTTGTTCTATATGATCGTGTAATTATACCACTGGCATCGAAACTTATTGGGAAGAAAGTACATCTTGGCGTGAAGTTAAGAATGGGAATTGGGATTTTCTTCTCATGTATGGCTATGGTAGTTTCTGGCATAGTGGAGCACGTTCGTAGGCGCAAGGCAATCGAGCAAGGATTATCAAACAATCCCCATGCAGTGGTAAACATGTCTGCTATGTGGCTTATACCTCAAAATATCTTAAGTGGACTAGCAGAGGCTTTTAACGCAATCGGCCAAACAGAATTCTATTATTCCGAGTTCCCGAAAAGCATGTCGAGCATTGCATCGTCGCTGTTCGGGGTTGGGATGGCGATAGCAAACTTGCTTGCAAGTGTTATACTCAGCTTTGTGGATAATCTTACCAGATCACAGAGGAAAGAGAGTTGGGTTTCTAGTAATATCAACAAGGGTCACTATGAGTATTACTATTGGCTTCTTGCAATTATGACTTTCATTAATTTGATTTATTTTCTTGTTTGTAGCTGGGCTTATGGATCTTGTGTTATTAAGGTAGCAAAAACTAGTACTGAAGGAAATGAATTGGAGGAGGAAAAATCCTCCGTACCAGGAACACCACTTAGGGTATTGATGTCTTAATTTCTATCCTATGATCTTGGTTGTGGTACTTGATGTAAAATTACATGCTTTTAGTCGTACATTTGGTTAGTAGCATACGCAAATTTTGCGTACAACTTTTTATTTGAAAGCAAGTGCAAAATTGTGATGACGATCTTATCCAATACTACATCCACTCAAGAGTGTACTTGTTAGCAAACAAGCTATCAACCAAATAAAAGAAAGACCACATTTCTTGAAATGCAACTTAATTCCAGTTAAAGACATTATCAGCCCTCAATTTACCAGAAAATATTCTCAATTATTCAAGTACAACACAATAAAATCATCATAAAAGTAATTCCAATTGAGTCCAACCGTCTCTCTTTCTTTCTTCAACTCACCGGCTGTTCAGATTCCAGTGGAAGCCCAAGCTCTTGTTCCGGCGAATTCTCCTTCACCTTCCGTGAGTTTCGACTGGGAACTGGAATCGCCAAAAAACTCTTGTTCTTGCTAATGGGCTTGCTTTTTTCCAGCTGAACAATATCCCCAACTTGGAATTGGTTCGATGGGTCATGGGCTTGGTACTTCTTCTTGATTCTAACCCGGCGCTTGTACTTTGGGTGTGGAGCAAGGCGCACAACCTCCACGGCCACAGTCTTGTCGCTGGTGGCACATACAACCTTGCCTTGAAGGGTCCTCATCGCTTTGATCATTGGGAGGAATGGAGGCGGGGGCGGCGGTGAGGCGGAGGAAGGTTTGAAGAGGTGGGTGCAGGGGACGGAGCCATGGAGGAATGGGGTTGTAAGGGAGAACGATTTGATTTGGGGGATTGAAGCAGAGGTTAGAAACATTTTCTTTTGGCTTGAAGAGGGGAGAGTGAAAGAATTTCTATATACCGTCCATGGATAAAATCGTGTAGTCGAAAAGTGCGATTTTAAGTACACTGATAAAAACGTGAGACGGGGTAAGATGGGAGTGTCATTGAGCTATGAATCAATTGCTTTCAATTCTTTCTTTTCTTTTCATTTTTCTTTTCCTTTTTGAAAAGAAATTGCATTCATTTGCAATAATCATCGTAAACGACATTCAAAAGAAACAACATACTACAATTTATCCAAATAAACAAAATATATCTAATCTCTTTATTTCTATTTCAAGAATAACATGATAAAGAGTTATCATACAAATACTATTAGCCATTTAACCCGTTTTACCTTCTCCCAAACTCGTGGATATTTTTCTTTGAACTATTTAAGTTGTACTCAAATTTGAAGAGAACAAAAATTAATCATTTTTCAAATTCAATTTACTTCTGGAGAAGATTATGAGTGAACATTTTTCTTAGAATCCTTGAATTGCACCAATATTGAACCAAATCAATCGTGACGAGGAATTTTCCTCAAAACCAGTAAAACTAGATCAAAACTAAACATTTGAACATATTTTTGGGAACCCTTGATTTTCATATGTTCCACTAAATGAGAAACATTATTACTCATCAGAAAACCCTCCTAATATATGCAAAGAAAAACAAGAGAGGCATTACCCTAATCGAGAATAGGATTCCACATAAATTATTGATTTACTATATTCAGTTATGTTCATATTCCCTCTCAATTCAATTCTCCAATTTTCTTTGTTGACTTCTTTTTTTTTTTTTTTAGAGTGACATGGTCAACAGATCATGAGTCCTCTCGCATCTATGCAAGCCTTTAATCTTGCATGCCTAGACAAACTATAAGTCACATGTGGCCTTCTCCAAAGTGAGGAAGGAGGCGGTCGCATGTACTCTAACGATCAAGTCAATTAATGTATAAGTGAAGGGGTGTGAAACGTGCTAGAGACTTGAGCCACTAAGTATAAAGAGGTTGAATCCAAAAGTTTGTGAAGTGAAATACATTGAGAGCAAACTTATAGCTTTGAGAATCTAAAATTTCATTATTTTCAAATGACACAATGTGTGAGCTTTAACAACAGTAGAGGATAAATGATAACTGTTGGATGAAGTAACACGTGGCTTCATTTTCATGAGTGAGGTCTTCTCATAGGTGTCACTCTATCAATCCTAAATTGGCGGGCATTTAATGCTTTTGACAAGCAGTCGCTCTAAAACCTAGTTTGATCTTGGAAATATAGACCGACGATTTAACCTTTTAGGTGTCTGTTACAGAGATGCCAAATCAATCAATCGTATGTGAATTTTGTATGAAAGATCTCTTTGAAAGGAGTGATATAAGATGATGCTTTCTGACATTGGGAGGCTGATCATTTCGAACTTCGTCATATAGCAGACATGACACCTCACCTCGACCTTGGAGAGTCGACCAACCAAAGCACGTCGGATGAAGTAGTGTATCACCTTGGCTATGGTCCCATCTCGATCAGGTAGGATGGTGATACGGAGTGTGGGCTCAATTAGTTGTCATCTAGCTGCCATGTGTATGATGGCCTGGAGCCTCATTCAAAAGAGACGTAATACTCTTCATTTCTTTGACCAAGTCTTCTCGAAACTACAACCCTGACTATTCTCCGTCATAAAATAAAATTTTAACTAAGATATTATTCCTCTCGAAATATAAAAATGAAATTCATTAAGTATTGCTAAATCAAACACAACCATTGTCGGTGCATGTAACCCCATCCCCACCATGGAAGACCCCCCAACAACTCTTACTACCACTGTTCATCGTCCTTCTAGTATGACCTGCGTACTTAGACAATGGCATTATACATATCATTCCACATAACCAGCACCTCAAAAGTAAGGGTGGGAAGATGTTAGGGAAAAAAATAACATTTTCCTTTTATTTTCTTCTCTAATTTATTTTCCCTCCTTTTACATGTATTTGAAATTGACAATGATCTTTCATCAAATTTAGATGATTTCTATAAAAGAGGACGAAAATGCACCTAAAATGAAAGGTTTAAATTAAAAATTCCAAAAACCCAAACTTAAGGACCATACATGAAAGCAAACCCCAGCAAAGACAAAAAGATAGAACCAATAATCTCAAAATGATAGGCCTATCCAACTATAACTCACTTGGCACCTCCTAAATGGGTTTCCATAATCTCCAAAAAGAATTCTAGAGTGCCACGTGGCAAGCTAAGATCCTTCCAAAAAGATCAAAGTAGTTCTGTTAGTTTAGCCCTTCACATTTTAGCATATCCAATGGCATCCTTGGCAACCTTTGCTGCAGTGCAGCCCTCTTCTGTTAAGGGCCTTGCAGGGAGCTCCATTGCTGGAACTAAGCTCCATGTTAAACCATCTTCCCTAAAAGTCAAGCCCACAAACTACAGGCAACAATTCTCGACTCTACACATTGAACCACATCTTACTAATTAGAAAGGAGACGCATTTATTAATATGATTTTGAACTCGGTCCTTGTATCTACTTAGAAACCACATTGAAACCACATCATTCATATCGAGTTGAAGGAGCCAATTACGTTCCATTTATAGTATTTGCGTATTTCTTGATGTCAACTGCCTAGAATATGTGAAATTAGATCTTTGATTATTGTATTGTTTTGCAGGGCTGGTGCTGTGGTGGCAAAGTATGGTGACAAGAGTGTGTACTTTGATTTGGAGGATCTGGGCAACACCACTGGCCAATGGGACTTGTATGGATCAGATGCACCTTCACCATACAACCCCCTTCAGGTATATATCTATCTTGAATGTATACGAAGTGTCAAAGTGAGTAGAAGCGTCTGGACCGCGAAAAGTTCAGTGCCAGGCTAGTAATATAGTATAGTTTCGTTGTTGACATTCATTGACGATTACAGAGCAAGTTCTTCGAGACATTTGCTGCTCCTTTCACCAAGAGAGGTCTTTTGCTCAAGTTCTTGATATTGGGAGGTGGCTTCACCATTGCCTATGTGAGCTCCAAAGCAACAGGAGATGTTTTACCTATTGTAAAGGGCCCACAACTTCCACCCAAGCCCGGACCACGTGGTAAAATCTAATTTCCTCTGTACCACATTTTCGACCTACTAAATTTATTGTGTTCAATTTGTCATTTCAACAGCCTGTAAGTGTATCAGAATCTACTTGTGACTGTTTAATATTACAAGTATTTCAGTACAATTCTAGTTGTATCTGATTCAATCATAAAGTAACTCGAATACAATTACGTGAGATCAATTTCAAAATAAGTTACAATATAATCCATGGAGTACAATTCAGCACATACTTCCTATTCACAGAACAAGCACTAGAATTTTACTAGATCTCTATGGCACGACCGAGTTGTGTATGTACATTGGGCTGAGCTTTTATACTAGAGACGAGTTCTGTAAGTTAGTCGTCTGCAACACAGTCAATTAATGGCGTGCTGTTGGACTTCTTGCACCCCCTAGATTCTCTAATCTCTCCATGTAGGAAAATTTCTTGCTCGTCACAATGTTCGGCGGTTTAGAGAGGACCTTGGAATCAACATCTTTGTTAGCATCAGTCCCTCCTTGATCTAAATTCCATCCCATGAAATCTAACAGTGTCATTGAAGTTGACGTTTCATCTGAATTTGTTTTCTCTAATTCGTCGTTAGGATTTGGAAAGTTCACGGTAATAGGTGAATGGTCTTTTAAGGGGTACCTCTTTTGTTCTCCGTTAGATGGATTCTGTGCAAAAGAGTCAGCTTGTAAGACATCTTCTATTCTCGACAACACTGTGAATGCTAGGCTTTCAATTATTCTTGAATAGCTTTCAAGAATAGCCTGTCCCACATCCTGCCCAAACCGAGAAAATATCAGACTTAGCACAAACGAACATTAAGTACCTGTTTGGTATGTACAACTAGACATGGCTGGACATTATTATGAACAAGATTTGAGTTTTAATTTCTCTTCTTTTAGTACTGTCTAACATGATTCAATTTTCCCCGCCAACTATGCTATAAGTCATGTGTTAGTTTCTGCAGAAGGAGTGACATTAGAAAAAAAAAAAGTCTTCAAAAGAGTCAAGTGAGAGATTGAAAGAACTTCTTACTCTGTTGCATTGGATTTTACTGATGTCTAGAGAAGATTGTGGAATTCCGGGAAACCGGTGCTTAAGAATGAGCAAAATAGTCTCTGCTCTGTCTTCAAAAAGTTCTCTCTTCTCCAAACTCACGGCTGAACTCCAAGAAGACTTGCTATCTTTAGCATTCATTTTCCTTTTCCAGATTATCACTGATGCCTCAATCTTATTTTTGAATTCAAGGATTTTATGCTCCGATGACAAGTCCAGAGTCGAAAGTAAAATGTCTGGATCAAAGTATTCATCTGTGATGCTCTTGTAGATCGAGTCTCCAAGGCTTGATCTCCCATTCTGTCATGAAAAAATAAGCTAAAACCTTGTTCATTGCACTGTCTATTACTGTGTTTCAAACATGCCACAAACGTTAACTCTAGCAACATGGAAACATGATTTAATTTTTGGTTTCCTATTACCTTAGGGAGAGTATCTACGTAGCTTTCAGGAATCTCCATTTCTGTCAAGACCTGAGCGTTTATGGCCATAGATGCTTTGAGTACTTGGTTTACAGAATCCTTTTGAGACTGTAGCCACTTTCTTGTCGTCTCGCTTAAGCCGTTTGGAGGAACTTTAGGAGTAGGAATCCACCATTTGTCGTCTGTGCTTCCATCGGCATTCTTTACGTAGTAGAACTCGTTTTGGTCTTTAAAGTTATCAAGGCAATCCTGCTCACATTTAGCACTATGAATATGAGTACAATGAAACAAAATGAACTCTAATGTGAAAAAACAAATAATAAGTGGGGAACTTTTACACTTACAAGGAGCACAGCGTCGAGCTTCCGGAGGGCAGGGATGTTCATTTGGAGATCTGTTCGTTGCTTTGTCACCATAATCTGATCAAGAATGAAGAACTTTATGCTTCTTTGAAATGGATTGATAAACACATGAACGTCCATACTCAGGCTTCCTCAAATGAATATCCCTTTGGGCAAACATTATGATAGAGAGAAATAAATTACCTCCATTTGTGTTCCATCTTTCGACCTTTGTTTAGAAGGCACGAATTCAACAATGTGATCTGTGACAGATAGGAGCCAGTCGATCTCTTTTCTCCATCTTGCTTTGGTCTCTGGTGCCATGGGTTCTAATCTCTTTTGTTCTCCAAATGCAGAGGCTGTATTTTCTCAGGAAAATAAAGAATTACGAAAAACACAGAAAAAAAACTTCTCGCTACATTCAAAATCTATAACAATATGTACATACATTACAAAACTTCAGAAATTTCTTATGCAAAAGTTCCCTCGACAAAAGGAAATTGACAAACAAATTCTGAATTTAGTATTGTTGAAATGATTGAACAATATTGTATCATCTGTAAACTGAAATGATCAAAATTCAGGTACCTGCTAAATTTGTGATAGCATTCGATAGTGCTAAAGCCGATGAAACTCCCTTTCCCCCACCGGACATATCCTCCCCAAGAAGCAATTTTGAGAATTTTTCCTTCATTTGCTCCATATCTAAATTATAGCCAAAATCGAAAAAATAAATTTCTAAAGAAAATAATCTATGTTGAACAACCTATGTTAAATAGATGAGGTTACAAAAATGGATAAAAATTCGTGTAGCGAACCAAATATATTGAAATATAAAGTTTAATTTGTCATCGTCCTCGTGAAATTCAAATGAACAAGCTTTTATTAACAAAATACAGCACCTTACATCCAATTTATCAATGTCTGGACGACATCAAAATCTCCAAATCAGGGGGAAAAAAAACGACGAACATTTGAGATAAATTAATCCATTTAAAAATTGGTAAATGAAAATTATAATTGACTTGCTTGAATGTTCTCTCTCTTTCATTCCATCGCTGCCCATCGAAGATTTAAGATTTTCTGACAGCGTAAATGCCCACCCAGTTTTTTGCTGTTCCATTGGTTGATCATCTTCCTCCATTGCTCGAACCATTTTCTGATTCAAGCGTAATGAATGAATATGGAATTAAATGAAGGAAAAATTCATAAAATTGGAGAGAAAAAATGTTGAATGAGAAGGGGAAACCAGAGATTCAATGAGATGCAGGGAATTTTGAGAAATGGCTCCGAAATTTTCTGAAAAAGTGAGACGTTGGAAGGACGTGGGGTGCTTGTTTGAGAATGAATGGATTGACCACGAAGAAAAAAATAATTATTTATCCTTTTGGTTTTTGTATAAATGATTAATTTCGATTTCTGCTGTCTTAGGTTTTTATCAAATTGGATGGCTGGCCATGCTTTTGTTTTCATCATTATTATAAAATAAATGATAAAATAATTTGGATTTCTGCTGGCTTTTTAGAATTTATTTTCATATGATAAAATAAATGAAGAAAAATATTGTTTTTCAATTTTTTTTCGGGTATTTTTTATGTTAAAAAGGGCCAAACCACTCGATTTTCTTAATCGGATTAAGTTAACACAAAAATGTGCTCTCATATTTTTTGTCAAATTAATAAGCAAGGTTTGTCCCATTTTTTTCACCAAAATGTATTCTTGAATGGTGATTTGACCTCGTTTCAATCACATTTTTCAATAAAATAATATTATACGTAAATTTAATTTTTTATTATTTTTTAACCATACATTCTTCGTTATAACACTGTTACAAAATGCATTTTTCGTCACTCAGATTTTCCCAGCAAAAAAATCATACAGTTGCCTTTCGCCGCCGTCGCCGCTTGAACAAGAGCTCGACAAACGGTTCAAGCTCTTGAAATTGTGGGCCTACCCTTAGAAATATGAATTCGTATACCAGCACGCGGCGTCCATCTGAGCCATGGTGGGTAATGCTACTGTCGGAACAGACGCCGGGTTGGTCGAGGCTTTGCCCCATTTAGAAATAGTTTCGAGTTTTAGTGTCGGATTTGATAAAATTGATTTGATCAAATGTAAGGAGAAAGGGATTAGAGTCACTAACAACACTCATCAGGAGGATGTGGCTGATTTGGCGATCGGATTAATGCTGGCGGTGTGTTGGAGAATTTTGGAGTGTGATAAATATGTGAGGAAGGGGCTGTGGAAACTTGGTGACTTCAAATTGACTACTAAGGTTGAATTATGTTCTTGCTTATTTTCTTTTTGGTTAAAGATTGAATTTTTTTTAATATGTGAATTCTCATTTGATTGTGGAAATGTTGTTATTGATGTTCATTTTCCAAGTTTACTATTGGATTTGTTTAAGTGAGAGTGAGAATTTACTTAATACTGCTGGTACTACTGATGATAAATCAGGGGTCATTAACATAAAGATTGAAGAGGAGCCTTAAATTTAGCTCAAGAGGACTCAAATTTCTGCAGTTGGTGGCGCTTCGTAATATAATTTACTTAATACTGCTTAATCCCCGTCCAATGCTCTAGTTAAGGCAGCTTGCAGGTTGGGTTAAAGCATCACAAAGAAGAATCGTGTTGCCTTGTTTTTCATAGTCATTGCCAATCCTTGGTAAGAGACAAGGGTTGTTTTAGGTTGATCTCTGTCAAATTTTATTATATGAATGTTTATAGAAAAAATGATTCATATAGTCGATCCCAAATTTATTGAGAATAAGGTATTATTTATTTTTTGTTGTTCCGTTGTTGTATGTCCATAAATATGGAGTCTTTGAATTGGTTGAAGTAGGAGGTTACAAAGTTACCGTCTTTGATTGTTATTGGAGTTATTATACATTCATCTTTCTATTGGAACATGTGAGTAGTGTCTTTGAATTGGTCGAGTCATCTTTTGTCATTTGCTAGTGATTCTTCTCTACGTTTGCATTCAGGAGAAAATCGAGCAGCATACCTTAAAATTTTTCATTTCATCTTAGCCTGCAGATTGCATTCAATGCTTGAAAAACTAAAAAAGCCCTCAACAGGGAGTTTATTCATAAACACAAGGCCTCTAAACAACTCATTTTCATAACATTTTACTCATGAAATTCGCTGTTTTCTTCATGTACCATAGTTGAAAATCTATACTGTTTATTGAGTTAAAAAATCATGGGATGGGCATATCTTCCTCGATCTCCAAATAGAAGCCCGGCAAAATTCATCTTGTGTTCACTTCCAGGGCAAAAGTCAAATAAGAACTTTTTCAATCTACACGGCTTTGCTTGATCAGAAGAACGACAGCTACAATAACTGGAGTAGTTATCATAATCAGTGCCTGCACAATGTTGGGCTGTGTTATTTCTGGGAATATGATACTTCCATACTTAATTGCAGCAGCACCAGCAAGAGAACCAGCTCCTAATCTCAGCAAGTAATTCAAGTCCCCCTATCCAAGAAAAACTTGCACAGGGATTAATGATTATCCACAAATCACAATTAAATATTTCATTAACCAGTGCTCGTGAAAGTGTGTGGCTTACCGAAGAAATGAAGGTTGCAGAATCGGGATCATTTGTGTTTTCTCTTCCAGGCTTCGAAGCTCGAACAAGTGAGAGATTCCTGAATGGCTTCGTGGGGAGAGCAGTTTGATGAGGGGAAAATCTAGGCAAAGTTGGATGAGGCTGCTGGAGAGTGTAAATCCTGGACACTTGTGTGGTTGCCATAGCCATATCCAGAAGCTGGGCATAGAATTGGTTTCAACGGCCTATAAAAGTAATTAGAATAATTAGGGTTGGGCTGTCAAACCTTTCACTTAGTGTGATTATGGGTCTCCAATCTTTAAATACCAAGTTTTGAGTCCTCAACTTATTTAAATATGTAAATTTAGATATTCACACGAGAAAATTGTTAATTTCACACACGACTTTCAGTTGAATCGGAGATAAATGTTAAATAATTTACTTTAATGACTATATTGATGTATTCAGTCATTCAAGAATTCAGATTCACTAATTTAAATAGATTCGGATTTAGAACATTACTTTTGAAAATTGTGAATCCATAACCACACCATATGAAAAATTGAAGAGTTCAATCATAATATGCCACTAGACATAAATTAATGTAACAGTTTCCCTTTTTTCTAAATTTTTTAGATGAATGACCAGAAAGTTGAGCCCATAAGCTCAAATTTTGGTAAGCAAAGCTTGTGGACTTTGCGAGTCAGTCAATGTAGGCGAACTCGTAGGGTGGTCCGATGGATGATTTTCCTTATTTATATCTTTACTTAATTAAGCTTAAATCTGTATTTAATTTATTTAGATATCTTTAAATTATGTTTAAAAATAGAAGATCTCATGATCTAGTCCAACTTGACTCGTCACATGCTATGCCCATGGACCTCATTGTGTTTGAATCCTTGGTCAACAAGTCGAGCCCAACTCACTTATTGGGCTAGCTTAGCCTAGGTGGCTAGCTCAACTCGACTTATTGCTACCCATCACAAAGAATGTCTCGTGATAAACTTTACTTCATTTCCCTTTTTCTTTTTAAAGTTCGCATTGTTTATCAAGAAAATGAAGGTGGGTTGATAAAACTACTCGGGCTAAACTAACAATTTTAATTGAGTGGTGATTAAGTTGCACGGTAATTGAAAGTTAATAACTTAAATGACAAATTTGAATAGAGATTTAAGTACTTACTTTGGCAAAGTTAAAGGACTAGAGCAGTGAATTTTCCTTTAGAATATGCACAAGAAATATCAAGGAATTCATTTCATGAACCAACTCCAACTGTGATTCCTCAGATCGGATCGACAATGAAAAGCATAGGCGTGTTGTTAACTTGCCCAATGTCAAATTACCTCCGAGAACAGCTCTCCAAACGATTCACCCTTTTCAAATTCTGGCAAATTCCCCCAAATTCCAAGCACGAATTTATCGATCAAAACTCAAAATCTATACTCGCAGTGGTAGGAAATGGAATCCACGGTGCTAACTCGGAACTAATCGACTCGCTCCCAAATCTAGAAATCATAGCGAGTCACAGCTCCGGGTTGGACAAAATTGATTTACCTAAGTGCAAGGAGAAGGGTATACGTGTCACCTACACGCCAGACGCTTTGACGGAGGAGGTGGCGGATTTGGCTATTTTGCTTACTTTGGCGACATTGAGGAGGATTTGTGCGGCGGACCGATTTGTGAGGAGTGGGCTATGGAAAACTGGCGATTTCGAGTTGACTTACAAGGTTTCTTTTGTCTTTGTAGTCTTTTCTTATCGTAAATTGATACAATATCATTTATCCAACTCTCTTGCAGTTGAGTAGCAAATCAATTGGTATAATAGGTTTGGGGAGGATTGGATCTGCAATTGCCAAAAGAGCTGAAGGTTTCGGCTGTTCAATCGGCTATCATTCACGCTCGCAAAAATCTAACGCGAAATACACTTTACTATCCATCCGTACTCGACTTGGCTTCCAACTCTCAAATCCTTATTGTGGCATGTGCATTAACAGACGAAACTCGCCATATTGTCAACCGCGATGTCATCGATGCATTGGGTTCAGATGGAGTTGTCGTCAACATCGGAAGAGGAGATCACATTGACGAACCTGAACTCATATCAGCACTTGTTGAAGGCCGGCTGAGAGGTGCTGGGCTTGATGTATTTGAGCACGAACCTGAAGTGCCCGAGATACTCCTCCGCCTGGATAATGTAGTTCTTTCCCCTCATGTGGGAACTTGCACTATGGAAACTCGCAAGGCAATGGCCGACCTTGTTGTGGATAACCTCGTGGCGCATTTTTCGAACGAACCTCTATTGACTCCAGTTCTTTGATTACGTTGAAATTGTAACAAGCCGAGTCTCTTACATCAAGTCGTTATATCATTTGTTATTATTATTCATTTTGGGCACAAGCCTTTTTTCCGAGTGGACAATACGTGTAATATAACGGCATGGACATGTTGAGTCCTTAAAAATGTTGTTGCCATGGTATTTTTTGCACCAGCCAAATATATGTTACTCTTTGGGCCTTTTGTAACTTATTTAGTTCGAAAGAGGAATTAAAGACTAATGACTTCAGTTGCTTTAGTGTAGTCTTTGGTTGTCCAATGGTGATGGATTAGGAGACGGAAGTTCTTCGAATAATTGCTAATTCACTCGAATATGTTTTTATGAACGTGAAGATATTTCAAATTATTTGTTAATATGGACGAAGTCAATATAACTAGTAAAAAATGTGTTGAGATATATCATACAGTTGAGTTGAAAAACAATCAATCCTAAGCACAAAATCTGTGTCCCCCCTCTCTTTATCATATGGAAAAACACAATATCAAAATCAAGATTGATTGATATGATTGGAAAAATCAATAAAAGAACCAATTCGAATATAGATTAGTCAAGAATTTAAAACTCGTTAAATTGCCTAAAATTGAAAACATTCTCAATTCAACAAAATCTGTTACGCCTCTCTACACGAGGATATCCCTATATTGCCTCAACCATCCTACATGGCAAACGGTTCAACAATTTCACGCCATGTACATTAACATGAGGCGAAGCTGGACTGGCTCTCAAGCACAGACGACCACTTTCCCCGCGAAGCGAAGCTCAACTGACCCCATTACACTTGGACTCCATGGGAAGAGCGGTCTGGGATGAGGCGGTGAAGAAATCTTAAACAAACATTGTATTATGTGATTGACAAGACAACTCACTGTCACCACCGTCGTCGCCAACCTATTTGGTCAAGTCCAAGACCGCAAGTTAGGCCCTGTGGATACAAAAAATGATATTAGCATTAAGGTTGTGGTTGATTGATATTTATGACAAGAAATGTCAGTCTTTTGGATGAGGCCACGTGCATTGTCATTCAACGGCCTTCATTCATCTTGCTCAAGTATGAAAACTCACACTTAATGCAATAGAAATGCAATGCAAGTTTAGACTCTCAAAACTATAATTTTGCTACCATATCATCTACTTATTTCTCCCCCAAAGACGACCCCTTTGGATATTGGAGGCTCACGTTTAAAGCACTATCACACTCATATAACTATTTCTCCAACTACTTTGACCATCAAAATGCACAGGGCCAATTCCACCCCTTTCGAAGAAGGTCACGTGTGATTAACGATTTGTCCAAGTGTGCAGAAATTAAGCTTACATGAATGTGAGAAGCCTTAAAATCTATTGACCATATCATTGATACATTTTTTGGGGGTTAGAATCTAATTCATTCTACCCTTTAACATTTTACTCTTTTAAAAATCATTAGAAAATAATGGTCGTTTTGAAGTTCAACTTGTCAAACTCGGATGTTATTTACTGCAGAAAATAATGGAGGGCGTGGGCGTGCTAATGACCTGTCCCATGTTAACCTATCTCGAACAAGAACTCGAAAAGCGCTTTACACTCTTCAGATTCTGGGAATCGCATTCCAAAACCCAGTTTTTGGAACAAAACTCTGATTCAATCGTCGCAGTGGTAGGCAACGCTTCATTTAATGCTGACTCCGACCTGATTGATGCACTGCCGCATTTGCAAATCGTGGCGAGTTACAGCGTCGGAGTGGACAAGATTGATTTGAATGAATGTGAAAAAAGAGGGATCAGAGTTACAAACACGCCTGATGTTCTAACTGAAGATGTTGCTGATACAGCCATTGGATTGATATTGGCGACTTTGAGGAAGATTTGTGCTTGTGATGGGTTTGTGAGAAATGGATCCTGGAAAAATGGTGATTTTGAGTTGACTACTAAGGTTTGTGAATTGGGAATTCTAATACGTTGTGATAATTTTATGAATATTTTATATGAATTTGAAGTCAGATATGTTCATAATTGAGTAAAACTGTGCTCAATGTGTTCGATGAAATTCTGCAGTCGAATTCCATGCGATGAAGAAAAACTTGGGCTTTCAAAGGAAGTGGAACTTTGGGTTCGACTACAAAAGTTTGGAGAATTGTAGAATTTCTGTTCCATGTTGAGGCATTAGAATAATGTGTCACCATTATAAATTATCAAGCAGTGTGTTATCTCGCAAAATATGGTTGTCAAAATCTGCTGTTAAGAAAGAAAAAGAACCTAAAATTGTGTTCATTTTATTGTCCAGTTTTATCATATACCGTGTACCAAATGTGCACTTTGTCTCAACTTTGAGTGAATTTAACTATGTTTTCAGGCTCTTTACAATGTTAGGGCTGCTCACTTGAACCATCATATCGACTTTTTGTTTTGTTGAATTTTTAATGATATTCCTGTTTTGGTTTTCATTTTTGCTGCCTTTTTCAGTTCAGTGGTAAAGCAGTTGGCATAGTTGGATTGGGCAGGATTGGTTCAGCCATAGCCAAGAGAGCCGAAGCCTTTGGCTGCACCATCAGTTACCACTCCAGAACCAAGAAACCAACTACAAATTACAGATACTACTCCAACATCATCAATTTAGCTGCCAACTGTGAAATCCTCATTGTGGCATGCTCTTTGACAGAAGAAACCCACCACATTGTGAATCGAAAGGTCATAGATGCTTTAGGACCGAAAGGTGTTCTCATCAATATTGGACGAGGTGCACACATTGATGAACCCGAACTTGTGTCTGCATTACTTGAAGGACGGATAGCTGGAGCTGGACTCGATGTGTTTGAGAACGAGCCTGAGGTACCTGAACCTTTTCTTGGACTCGAAAATGTTGTTCTTTTGCCTCATGTTGGAAGTGACACATTTGAAACTAGCAAAGCCATGGCTGACCTAGTCATCGCAAACTTGGAGGCTCACTTTCTACACAAACCTCTATTAACTCCAGTGATTTGAGAGATTTTGTTTATTTTGGTCATGAAGATTCTTTGGTGCTTCAACTTTGCACGCTTATTTATATTAGAAACAACAATATTGTTCAATTTCCTTGGAAGCTTGGTAGAAATTGCAATCATGTGTGTTAAACTTTAATCTTTTGGTGCCATTTCCCATAATTTATTTTCAATTAGTGGAACCAGACACATTCTATTTCTGCAACATAACACTACATAGAAAGCATTGTAAAAGCTGCCTCTAAAGTCAAGTATTTTAGTACTCATCTACAACTCGAAATTTCTTAAACGGCATGCTTGGTAAGATGGACAAGACGACACGAAGAAAAATAAGCTAAAATCATTCCATTGTACTATCCAGTCGTGTTTGAACCATAACGAACTATGAAAGACTGCTATGGAGGTGGAGTTGATGGAGAAGAACCTTTGAAGATGAGAAAATTTAGAGTCTCCAATTTGAAATATATGAAAGTCCCTTTGCTGTGTGTGAAAAAACACCCAAAGTTGTATCCTACCACACACTGCCATCCATTCTCATATCTCTTGTCAAACTCCTGCCAATCATATCTAAAATCATCAACTTGTACACAAGATCCAGAAAGTAAATTTCTAAGTTAAAAGTAGCTTATTTTGTATAAAAAAAGTAACTTCTAATCACGACAAGACGTGTTATTATCACCTTCTTGATGTGGGCAGCAATGGATTTGCAGTCTAAAACATCATAGAGATCTAGAGCTTGAGAAGCTAAAGCCATTGCTTGGATCTGCATCTTCACTGGCATATCTGTATCCTCTATCAAACCCTTCCCTTCTAACATTTTTCTCTCTTTAGAAATTATATTTATTGTTGTTCTTGCTCAAATCTTGGAAGCCCGTAAGGATTTTTTCAGTTTTACAGAGTGAGTAATGTACGATATATAATAATAAATAGCTGACCTCCAAATGTAGAGGAGCTATTTGATGTTTATTCTGGTGGTGGCTCATGGCCCAAGTTGTGTCCTGCTCATGATTCTGAGTACTTTTTTTTAACGTTATTATAAGTTGGGAATCCCTCATTCATCATCATCTAAACGCGGATAAGGACGTTGTGGGGGATAAAGCTAAGCGAATTTCACTTAATTGCCTGAAAAAAAATCCAGGTTTTGAAATGAATTTCACTTCAAATTTGCTGCCCATGTTAGGAAATTTTTTCTCGTAAATTTGTATTTGTATTAAAATTTTTCTCGTATTGAGTTCTCATTCCATGTTACACGATGTTAAAAACTATAAAAATAACAAGACAAAGTATCCTTCGGGACACATCCAAGTTGGCAAAGGATGGGCATTGCTGGGCTTGCCCCCAGAGTGGGGAGTTCGAATCCTGGATGGAGCAGTTGAGTGATGTAATACTCATTTGTGGGTGGAGCAGCTTGGTGATGTAATATTCATGGAGGAAGGCTCCCTTGGGGCCAAGAGTATAAAGAGTGTACGGACCCTGATCAATTTGAGCATATACCGCGATTTACTTCCGACCATTGCTGAGGGGCCAGTGATGGGTGGTCCAGGACATAGTCTAACATAAACTAGGATGCCTGGGTATCAAAAAATCAAAAAAAAATAAAAAACAAGACAAACCTCTACTTGGGCTTAGTAAGAAAATGGCGTGCCTTGCTAAGCTCTCAAATCGACTACCAAGCTACAAAAGTGACCTTTGGGTAATTTGGCAGGCCTCAACGCTAGCTATATGAGTCCGTGACCGTGATGGACCAAGTCCATATCTTATGCCATATTTAGGAATGGCAAAAAAACTTCGAGTTCGAGTTCGGCCCGACTCAGACTTTTGGGAAGCGTCTGACCGAGCTTGGGCCCAGCCCATGTCACCGGCCATTTTCGATCCGTGCGAGCCGAGCCCGTGAATAATAAAAAAAATCAGAAAAAAAAATAATAAAATAAAATGCTGTAGTGCAGGCAGCTAAAATGAAGTGAAGAGGAGAATAGCCCGAAAGAGGCCATTTCCAGATGCCAGCTTTGCCAAATCTCAGCCACGCAACTTTATTGCTTCAGATATGTACTATATAGTTGTACCTGTTAAGCGTATTAAATAGATCAATTATATGTACATAATATGATCCATAAGAGATGATATAAAGATCACATGACGGTTTCCAATTGGGGGCGCCTCTCAATAGGAGACCGTGACTTTTATGTCAAATGCTAAATGCTGTGTGAAATTGTGAAGAAGTTTGTATTTTTTAGTAAAAAGTCGTCATTTTGTATTTGAGTTTTATGCTCTTTAATATAGTTTTTTTTAGCTGCCTACGTTTCTAGCTGCCTGCGTTTGACAAGCTGTAATCACTTCGTAAAAATTTAAAATTTGAAATTCAAATATAATTAAGATAGATATATTTTTTTGACTATAAATACGCGAAAAAATTTTATAATTTCATATCAATTTACTTCAATCTATCTCTAATTTTAAATTCTTTAAGAAAAAATTTTAGATTTAAAAAAAGACCACCCGAGCCAACTCGGCTCAGCCCGCAAAGGCTCGAGCCGAAATTTTTTGGCCGAACAAAATGGACCAAAAAAAGTTCGAACCTTTTTAGCTTGAATCCAGTCCGAGTTTCGGCTCGTTAACATGGCTAGCCATCTCTCATGTAGGTCTATCTATTACGGTATATATAGTCTTGTAGGGATTTCATTTGATGTAAGAACTCGTTTAATGTCACCCAACGTGACATTTCATCCCGTGCCCACTCTCTATTATATACATTCAAATCATCACTCCGATGCGCACGCTCTAATGTTTAACCATATTGTTTTTATAATGTTAATGTATAGTCTTAACTTGTTATGGAGTGGCATCAGCACCCCACCCCCCACCCACCACGACGTTAGTATAGACAAGCTCACTAACTAATCTTGTCTTCTTTATAAACTAGTGAATGAATTAACCCAAAGAACATGGATAACTATTACATCATTCATTCCCATTTTGACCCCCTCTACCTGCAGCGAACCTACTTACCTGACATCAAGCTTGTTAAACAAAGAATACTATATATAGTGAACACAGGCAGCAAAAATTCCAACATCTTTGAGGACAAAGATTAAAGATCCATCGACACCATGTGACAATACACTTTAGAAATAAATTGAGAATATGGGTTCAAGAGATAGTCATAATAACTACAATAAATCGAATCTATGTGTATCTATAGGCCATCGAAAAGTCAAATGTACGATTTATGATCTCGTAGAAAAACAACATTAAAAATAATAGAAATGATAGATCTTGATAAGACTATTAAACAGAAAATAAAATTGTTCCTTAAGCCTATTATCTTTCCTTCATCCGTCTTTCTAACGACTATCCACAGTGCTTCAATCACACACAAGTACAACCAAAAACCATCATTACTAACATTAAACCTGTCTCACATTGAAATTTTTAGCATTGTTGATTCCTAATAACAGATTCAGTCCAGTAGACTTTGCAAATAGTAAACGAAACAAGAAGAAATAGGATTATCCAACAATATCTTTCTACCTTTGTGAGTAACAAATCGAATAAAGTAATTATTTAATGAAAGTTGGACATGCTTTATTCATTGGTCCTCTTTTTGCCTAATGGGGTATCTCCTCCTATGTTCACACCAATATTCGTGCAAACTGCAGCTTGATAGACCTTGCAGCACTCATAGTGATGGTAAGGTACACGATTCCCCTTGAGAATTATAATAAACATAAATCTAATACGCATGAGAGGAGCATATTGACGTCATCAATAAATTTATTTAATCTATAACATTTTAAATCCATGTCCCCCTTTAAAAAAAAAATTATTTCTCATACTCATGTTCAACCATACATTCATACAATAAAATATTTTGCAAGTAAAATCAAAAAATTTCCGCACTTTTTAAACACTCCCCCTTTTCACAATCTTGATGAATTTCACAAAAGAATTGCTCTCAAGTTACATGTGGGATCAAGTGCTCTGGGAGGTTATGAAGAAAAAGTTATTTTGTTCTTTTAAATGACAACAATTGTTAGCCTTATATTGAAATTTTGGATCGACTATGAATCTTCGTATTATTTCCTTGATTATTCCTGACCGAACTTGTGAGGGTTGTGCCCTATTAGATATTGAAGGCAATAACAAACCCTTAAAAGAGAGAAAATGTGATCTTCAATATCAAATTATAAAGGAACGTGTTAATTCTTGGGAATATTACACATTTACACCATCGAAAAGAAGAAGAATAAGGTACGATTGTTACTGAGGAAAATGGACATACACATGCTTCAAACCCTAGTGCTCATACTCACAGATGTTATAAAACCAAATATATTCTTTTCCTTTCGCATTCCCGATAATGTTCGATATGCCAACCCAACCTGTCAAGAATGATGCAACCATAATTTTTTAACTAAGCAACACGATGAGATTGAGCCCCTATTTGACAACCATTATTCAAAAACTCTTATTTCTATGTATTCATTTTCAACCACACTAAAATGTTATACACACAAACCCAAAATTTTTCCTTACTTTTTAAACACATGTTCTCCAAAAATTTACTATTCAAAACTTTGTTTTTGGGTTTTAAAGCCATCAAACAGGGGCTGAATTTCCCATTCAAAATCTTGAAAAATGTGCAGGAAATTTTTGAAGTAGAGTTCAACAATACTTGCCTAGTGATACTGCACTTGCAAAGATGGTGAATGCCAAAATAAAGATGATTAAAGATGCTCGTCCGAATATATTAATCATCTTTCTTACTACGTGCTGCCCTACCAATGCAGCAACGGTAGCTACAGCAACAAAATAAAGAGCTGCAAGTGAGAGTAACAGTTAGTTGAGCAACAATCTAATATATGCCTAATGAATAACTATCTTCAACTTTTCGAATCAAGAAGTATGCACAACTATCCATGTGTTGAATAGAAGTTGGCTGGATGACTTACCGTATGATACTGGAAAGCGTTTCAAAAGATAGTATTGTACTACAGACATGGATGAGGAAAACACCATAGCAAATGTGGCTGTGGCACTTGAGACCTGCATCAAAAGATTTTAAAATAATTATTGTGAACTATTGGACGTGGCACGAGACGGTTAATTACAAGTTTTAGGACAAGAATTTTAGGATATGCGAGTATTTATAATGTTATTCCGTAAGCAGCTAAACACCGGAGAGAATATTTTAGGGTAAAATGAAGAGCAACTAAAATGATGAGCTTGTAATAGGGATATCAACGAGCCGAAACTCGAAACTCAAAGCTCGAGCTCGATTCGAGTAAAAATAGTTAGGACTTTTTTTGGCTCGAGCCAAACCGAGCTTTTGTGAAATCTGTGATCACTGTTTCTTCTATCACTTACACGATCATTACAGAAGTTACAAACTGTAACAAATCAATGTGCATGTTTGGTACATAATACTCTTGACTTGTTTTTCTTCATTGATACTGTGCATTGGTATCTAATCATCCACACAAAATGTGCCAATATTGATTCAAGACGATTGCAAAGTACCTGTGCAGGAACTCCGAGCTCTAAAAATAATGGCCCTAAAATGAATCCTCCACCAAGGCCTAGCAGCCCACCAACTATACCGGCCAAAATGCCACAGCAACAACAGAGAATCAACTGTTGCACTGTCCAATTTATTGGTGCTTCTCCCCTTGAAGCTATCACCTTCCACCCCTTATATAAGCCAACTGCCTCATAACCAGATGCTCCAATGGCTACAGGGATCTGAGAATCAACAGAAATATAGATGTCATGATGTTTGTCTCGCTTTCTGACATAAATAATAAAAAAATGTAGGGTAGTGATCCAGGGCTTGGATATATTATTTCACAATTCGATATATGGAGTACCTGCAACAAGGTCAGAGTCCAATATGCCACTGAACAAGTTGTTGTATAATCCTGTATTAAAGATGCACAAGTCTTCTCAATAATAAATCATAAAAAAAGTGAAAACTTGAAGGGAAAAAAAGGCCTTAGTAGAGGATTTTCAAGAATATAATATATGAAAACCTTGCTGATATGAAGTAAAAGGATTATGGCCCAGACAGCAACGAGTATAGTGAGCTCCTTCCAGTAGACATTGTCAATAACCGAGACCTGCTAGACTTGTGGAAATCAGCATCGGTTCGGAAATTAATTCTTGTATCTGTAACTTTTTGTGCATGTTTGGTACATAGTAGAGGACAAGACTTGATGGTATAACGAACAAGATACTAGCTTCTTTTCTTTCTTAATATTTTTTAAGTGTGGTTCAATCCTCCCTACCTAACGTGCCATTCAGGTATTAGAAGTTCGTTACCTCCGATGCTTTATAATCATTGAGACGTACTCCAGTTCCATTAGTTGGGCTTCCAGGTACAAGTTTGTATTGCACTTCTTCACTTCCATTATCTGATTTCAATTCACTCTTACTCTAATCTGGCTAACTAAGATTTTTTTCAAAATATTTCTCAAGATTGAAAAGTAATGCATACTCACAATCAGATGCCAAGTGTCCAGAAGCCTCCTGCATACAGAATTAAGAGACAGAAAGAAGAGATTTTCAAATCAAAAGATCAACTAGCATATCGGAACAAGTGAAAATGTATAAGACTTTAGGATACCCTTTTCATAATGGATTCTTTCTTCCATGTTTCAACACCCTTAAAGAAAGCCTTAGTTGACATGCCTGTAGTTATGACATCGTTAAATCAACTGAAAAATGCAACTGAAAAATGTAAATAAATTGGACATCACCTATGAAAAGAACAATCAACAAAACTGTAACCATCCAGTCTGCAAAAATCACGTTAAAAATAACTCCAACACTGATCCCGAGAACTAGCATTGGTTGAAAAAGAAGAGCTAGATCATAATCGATGATAGGAAGATCAAGTATAGGATGCCGGAGCTTGATATTGTAATATACAGCAGCACCTGCTGCACCCGTAATCATACCTGGACAGAATACAAAAGGCTCAAATACAGTCCAATTATCAAAAGGATCAGAATTCAGTTCAGTATTTGTGCAAAGTGATTGTCTTCAAATGAATCAGTTTCTTTTCCAAAAGCTTTGCCTCTAAATTAGAAAATGAATACAAATGCTGTTGACTTCTGAATTCCATGAAACTAAATATATTATTCGTTTCCCAGTTTTACATGTTACAAGTCGAACGTTTTAGTTATTTAAATCTGGGCCAAATAACCAACAAAAACTAATTAGCAATGACTATCTGAAACTATATGTGCTCTACCTCTAGGTAGTTTTAATTCAGAACTCTGCATAAAAATATGCAAAATTTCTAGGTTCTAGGAAAGCTTAACGCATCAAAGTTGAGTCAAATGATTGAGGATTCAATGACCATGCAATGTTCTATAGCAAGCAAATTTTTTAAGAACTTTAATTGGATGCTTCTTCACAGTTTAGTGAATGCTATTTAGATGCAATGATCAGTTGGAATTGGTGTGTTTATAAAAGAATCTGGGCTATATCTGATACCAATACAAATTGTGATTCCTTACATTTCGATATTGCAGTTGACGACTTTGGATCAAATCCTACGATTAGAGTGAGCATCGGGACAAATATTCCTCCTCCTCCGACACCTCCAACACTCCCAAGAGCAGCACCAAAGAATCCAATCACTGTACCCACAACAATTCTCCAACCAAATTCTAGTTCCTGAAAATTGATAACAGTGAAAGCTCTTTTAAGGGATGTTCAGAATGCAGTAAGAAAACACAACACTGTATGTTGGTTGTCCAGTCCAGCATAACAAATTCATTGTAGTTCAAATATCTAGCATTAAAGGGAAAAATAAAAGCTGAAAAGAAAAAACTCACAGGCCAAATATGATGGTAAAGTGTGTCTCTGCTTTGCCGCAAGAAACTGATTATTTTGCTGAAATACGCTGATCCAAATTCTTCAGTAATCCTATTGTTTGTTGAAATCCCATTTACCAATTTCGAACTCCGTTTTGCTGAAACAATCACACAACATAAAAGAAGCAATCCAATCAAAATCACCAAACACTTCTTAAATTTTGATCCAAGCTCAGCCATCAAATTTGTCGATCCTTTTCTAGTTCACCCCAAACAGATAAAAATTTCTCAAAAAGGCAAGTCAAAAGTCAATATAAATTCAAATCCAAACAAGAATCAACAATGAAAGCACCAAAGGCGTTTGGGTTGACCAAATTTACCCAGTGAAGGCAATTTTTGGTAGAGATTTTCTTGAGAAAATGTTTCAATGTATTTTGGTTTTGAATCTGTGAGAACTAAGAATCCATTAATTTTTTCAATAAATGGGGTAAAGATATAACAAGTTCTTCCATTTAAAACTCTTTTGTTTAGAGTAAAATATAAAATAATCCCATTTTTAATTGCATAATCATCACTGAACACGCTAACTATCAGCTTCAATGTGCAGTCTTATCTGTCACATGCAGTAAAATGCAAAATTCAAAATGGGATTAGAATTTGTGACTAAGTTTGGCCTTTTTTTTTTTCTTTCCAAGAACTTACCTTTCAAAATTCATTTTTAATCACGCATTCTACCATAAAGTAATTTTACAAGTAAATCGAAATTTTTTTCTTATTTTTAAACTGTGCATCCTCAAAAAAAAATTCTTATAAAAATAGGCTCAAACAGGACTAAAAATAATCAATAGTACATATAGCTTAATTCGCGAATAATTGTGGTAATTTCAATGCATAGCACGCGATAAACAAGATTTATAATTGCAGTTAAAAGTAGCTGGAATAAGAGGATTACCTACGCCACCCGACCCAACCTGTACCCTTACCAACCCTCAACCAAAGGAAAGAAGAAAAACAATGCACACAAGAAAATGGAGGCTATCTTTTTTCGATTAAACCAATTGTTCACGCTTGGTACATCGAGGTTGACATTTTAAGTGTTATCAAAATTTATATAATTAATTGTTTAAATTGTTGTCAGGATCAATATCTAAAAAATGTCATTTCATAAAAATATCAAATTTAATGTAAAATCTAATGTACACGTATCTTGATTAATCTTTTTTAAATATTCCCATATTGATAGTGACTTAAAAAGACCTGCATGCTTCGCACCTATTACTTTTTCAGAGCTAAAAACAATAGTAGGCCCTTGTATGGAATTCATTATTTTCAGAATATAATTTTTTTATTTTTAATCATATTTTTGTAATAAAAAATATGATTCTTTTTTAACTACACATTCTCCACCAAAATATTATTCTAAAATACATTTTAGGCAAAAAAAAATGGAGTTCAAACAGGATTACATTTTGGCCGATAGATGAAGCCATGTTTGATGTTTGTCATCGTTTAAAATAATTTTTTTAATTCTCATACTCATTTTTAATCGTACATTCACACAATAAATTGTTTTGTCCAGAAATTTTAAAAAAAAAATCTATTTTTTAACCACACATTCTCCAAAAAATTCTATTTAAAACACCATTTTTCTCAATAATCGTCGTCAAACAGGGGCTAAAGTTGGCAAAAATCTATTGAAATTTTGATTTTAATCTACGATTTTATTGTTGTAATGATATAGAATTAAATTATTTAATTGTCAACATTTAATTGTCAAAAAAAATTATCCAATACGTAAGCGTCCTTTTCTAATATTCAACGTTAACACTTCAAAGATTCTCTATCTAATTGATTGAGATCGATGGCCTACCTACATGACCAATAGCATGGAAAACCGAATCCATTGTCGAAGTGGTGTTTGAATGAGTTGCTCCTATCAAGATATGAATAATGAGAAGCACTATTTGTACAGGGGGTTGTTCGGCCCCTTTAAAATAGGGGAGCCCACCTTTGAAAAAAGATGAGCCCCCCTGTTGTCAGGTGGTCGATAGGAAAGTTGTCAACCCTCCGTACAAATAGAGTATTCTAATAATAATAATAATAAATAAATAAAAATAAATTAGTTACTTTATTACCTTACAATATTATAATAAAGTAACTAAGTGTTCATACCAAATTAAGTTTCCAAACAAATTCAAAGTTGTTATAAAGTAGAGCAATATATAGAACGAGGAATAAATATAAAAGAATAAAATAGGGAGCGAACAGATTTACGTGTAATTTTTATTATCACGGTTGATCTATATTTATTGGATTGAAATAAGAGTTTCAATTTTAATGGAATACACTCTATTAGAATACTAGTAGGACTCTTTAAAGTATTTNTCGTGCAACTATGGCAAGGAAAAATAAAGTCGATGGGGAAAATTGCAGCAGCAATCCCTCACATTTTCAATTTTTGCACACTTTACTCAAACATTAACATTCAATTTGTGCCAGCAAAGGTTCATAATCTTTCATAAATATACAGTAGATGTTCAAATTGATGTTAACCGTTAGTTGACCAAAAAATTGACATTGACCACAATTTTAACTAATTTTAAAAGGACAAAATGGTACTTTTATATATTATCTCTAAAATAAGTTAAAAATTAAATTAGAAAATAAAAAGAAAAAGGAACCACAACCACCCAATCCGCTAGAATTATATCCACTAATCGACATCCTCATTCCACAATTACAACTCACACAATTAATTGGAAAAACAACATTATATAGAGATCAAAATCAACCCTTAAAACTGTGGGAGTTGTGCGGTCCAACAACAAAATCCGACAAGTTCGGTGACATCCACAGTCGTGCACCACTACCAGCCGGTTCGCCTCACCTAGGTGCTCTAATTCACGGTGAGACATCACCCAAAACAACTCTAATTGATATAGGTCTACCTTGGGAGCAAAATGAGGTAGTTCTGTCTCCTCCAATTAACGAATCTTGAGCTCTTTTTTTCACCAAATTGGCAACCCACAATCCCTCAGCAACGCTGAACGATGATGTGTATACCCTCAATTGATCCATTGTGTTACAAAATGCTGGGTAATGATGTTAAACCAGTTTTATTGGATTATACTTCATAGGTCTCGATCGATGAGTGAAGTGAATTATCG